>PVKB01006345.1:0-62972 GCA_004027205.1 Ctenodactylus gundi | reverse complement strand
CCTACCCTCCCTTCCCTCCCTTCAACCCCCCCCCCTCCTTCTTTCCCTTTGTCTTTCATTTAAAGTTCCATGAGATGGTTGTGGTCTGGGTCTCTCATATCAGAGAGACCATCCGATGTTTCACTTTCTGCCTCTAACTCACTTCACTAAGCATGATATTCTCAAGTTTCTTCCATTTGTCTGTGAAAACCTCCACGCTGTTGGACCTTACAGATGCGTAGTATTCCATTGTGTATAAGTACCACAGTTTGTGTATCCACTGGTCTATTGATGGGTATTTTGGTGACTTCCATGTTCTAGCTATTGTTAGTTGTGCTGCTATAAACATGGATATATATATATATATATATATATATATATATATATATATATATATCTGTTGTATGTTGTTTTGGCCTCTTTTGGATATATTCCCAGGAGGGGTGTCGCCGGATCAAAGGGGATATTTATTTCTAGTCTTTTGAGAGCTCTCCATGCTGCTTTCCAGAGTGGTCAAATGAATTTACACTCCCACCAGCAGTGCAGGAGGGTTCCTTTCGCCCCACAGCCTCCCCAGCATTGATTGCTATTTGACTTGTTGATATAGGCCATTCTCTCTGGAGTGAGATGGTATCTTAGCGTTGTTTTGATTTGCATTTCTCTTATGGCTAGAGATGTTGAGCATCTTTTCATGTATCTATTGGCCCTTTGCACTTCTTTGTGAGTGAACTGCCTCTTCATTTCATTTGCCCATTTTTCAATAGGATCCTTTATTTTGGTGGGTAATTTTCTTTAGCTCCCTGTGTATTCTAGTTATGAGTTTCTTATCTGAGGTGTTGGTGGTGAATTTTTTTCCCAGTCGGTCGGTTCTTTATTTACAAGGTTGACAGTTTCCTTTGCTGTGCAGAAACTTTTTAATTTGACAAGATCCCATTTGTTGATAGTGGGGGTAATTTCTTTTGCTCTTGGTGTCTTGCCAAGAAAATCTTTGCTTCAGCAAACTTTTTATTTGTGGCTTCAATATGCTCAGTGAGCTTTGTCTCCATTACAACCACTATTTGATTAGCAAGTTCCGCTTTAAATCCACGGATCAATGCTTGCTTTTCTTTGAGGATATCTTGTTTGAACTTGTTGTTTGCCTCATTTATTTGCTTTTGGACTTCCTTCCCTATGAATTCCATTTCAGCCCATGATATTAGTTTCTGGAGTCTCTAGCATCTCTATAGGTCTCCTGTTGCCTTATGTTCTTCCCATGTTTCGGTCATTGAGGTAATTATCTTTAAAGGCCTACCTAAGAGGTTTTTCTGAATGGCTATGAGGGTATGTATGGGGAGCTGTAGTTCCTCTGAATTCTGTGCTGGAAGTAGCCAGTGAGGGAGGACCAAATGGTCCTCTGAGGTGTTTTGCTCACCCTGCAGCAAAGCTCTCTCACCTCTCCTGGCTTCCCTTCCCCAAGGGATGGGCTCTCCTCCCTGGGAGATGCTCCCACTACCACCTCAGCCATTCAGGAGGCTGGCGGCCTTTCTCTCTGCTCTGCAACTGCCTCTTGTGCCAATTTCTTCCTAGGCACTGTTTAAGATTGACCCCAAAATCCTAGGTGTGCTCTTCTGAGCTTTCTTTTACGCTAATCAGTTCAGTCTCAGGCTCTTTATTTTTTTAATGGCTTCTGCTTACATCATTGGCTGTTACGGCTGCCAAGCACTGCTTCTGATCTGGGTTCAAGGAGGTCTTTTCAGGGGCAGCTCACATTGCATTTTTAGAGCACTACCTGCAGGTTCATTTTTTGGAGGCTGGGGTTACTGGCTGCTGACAATTCCCACTTCTCCCAGATCAGCACTTACCTCAGTCTGAGGTTCTAGACTCTAGGCTTTCCTTCACCTGTGGTCTGTGGGTGCTGGCAGCTCAGGGCCATGCCCAGCTGGCTGCTGTTTTTCTCCCCTTCTGATATGTCTTCAGGATTTCTGACCTTCCTGTGGCCTCCTGTCAGTCGCTGGGGTGCTCCTTCATTTCCTAGCTCTGTCAGATGTTCTGGGCTCCAGGCGGGCTTTCCTCTGTCTGCAGATGCCTGCTGCTCCCAGCCATTGGCAGCTCGCCTGGGGCAGCTTCCTAGCCTGCTATTGATGTCCTCTGCTTCTGATGTTCCTTCAGGATTTCTGATCTTCTTCTGGCCTCTTTTCAGTTGTTGGGTGCTCCTCCCTGTCCCAGCTACATTGAACAGGGAGTTTTTAACTAAATTCTCAACTTTTCAAAACTGGGTCCACGAGGAGATATTATACAGCTCTGCTACTCAGCAGCCATCCTGAACCCAGGAGAAAGCTTTTTAAAAAAGAATTGTCAGTACTGCTGAATACTGCAGAATGCCTGAGTGACAGAAGAGACAGCCAATGGCCATTTGTGCTGTGGCTTTGCCTTTTAAAGTATTCCTAACTTATAGACATAGATACTAAACTGTTCACGAATTAAATCTCGAATGGGTAGGGCTTGGTTCACAATACTACCAGAGGGAGGGCATAGCGGGCAGTGTGGATGCAACACCCTGGGCCGTGAGTTTATGTGAGGTGAGGCTGGGGCGTACATTCCAGGTGCAAATGGTACATTGTACCAGAGGCTTTGTTTTCAGATGCTTAAAATGTCTTCATAGGAAACTTTAGAATGGACATAATACTTTCAGAAGATGATGAATGATTTTTGTCAGAATGAATTTATTGTAACACTGGAACAGAAGCCAGACTGCACTGGGCTGAGGAACAGGCCTGTGATCCCAGCACTGTAGAAGGCTGATGCGAGAAGATTTTAAGTTCAAGCCCAGCTAGAGCAATGTAGTAACTTAGGGAGGACTTGTCTTGAAGTCAAAAAGAAATGGGATTGGGATGAAGCTCAGTTCACAGGCCTTGGGTTAGATCTGCAGGAAAAAAGAAAGGAAAAGAAAAAAAGAAAGGAAGGAAGGAAGGAAGAAAAGAAAAGATAGAGTGTGTGCGGAGAGTATACTTTTCAGAAGTTTGCCTCAGAGGAAGGTCAGCAGATGCTCAAGGCGAGGAAGGCTGAAACTGAATGTGAGAGACAGTTCCAGGTGCTCGACAAGAACACAGAAACAGCTGGTTACTACGGCCCACAGCAGTGTCAGCCTCGGTGCTTCCATTTTCCTAGTGCTGTTTTGCAGCTTTGCTGGAATGCATTATAAAAATTCCCTGAAGTGCTGTGAGAGTCTCCGAATCTGTTGGTTCTTATTAACTTAATCACCCCAACTGTAGGTAAAACATTTGCTGTCATGGGCAGCTTTTCACAATGCTTTATAGGACGGCAAGGGATTAAGGCATTGCTTTGGGGGTTCAAGGATATCTCCGACAAAGCAGTAGCCACATCCAGTGACACCAGGCACGGGGTTGCCACGAGAAGGAAGTGACATAGAAACAGGGGTCAGCAGATATTAGCTGTCTTTTTTTCAATATTAAAAAATGACATTTCTAAAAGTATGTCTGAAGGACAGGATTCTTTAAGAGTCTTAACAAATGATACAGAAAAAAAGTTTTCCATGTGTAAATAAGTTTGGGACATGTTAGGTGACCAGTGCCAAAATGTACTGTGATTTTCCAAGAATATAATATTTTCAAATTTTTAATATAATTATTTTAAAAAGGAAAATCAGTTAGTACTACTATTCCTCAAAACCTACTTTGGGAAATAATTACATTAAATCGCGGGTCTCCAATGCCCCAGCTGTGAGCTGGTACCAGTCCACGGCCTTGGAAGGACCTGGCATAGGGACAGATGAGTTACAAATAGGAAGTGAGCTGTGAGGAAGTTCTGCCCCCGGGCAGCATACTCCTATTAGAGTCTGATGCCTCTGCTGATTGACAAGGGATGGGGCTTCATGCCTGCTTTTTTAAAGCCATCCTCTAACCACCTACTGCAACTGTGCTTGGGAGACTGGTCTTCCCCTAAACCTGTCCCTGGTATCAAGAAGGTTGAGGGCCACTGCGTTAAATCACACATGATTCAGAAAGGATTTAAACGTATTGCCAGTGACTGATGTCCACTTTTGTTCCTCCACAGGGGGAGGGGGTCTTATCACTTATTAACACATGCCTTATATGTTCAATGAAAAATATCTTCCATGCTCTCACTGACAAAGACAGCAACTCACCCTCCTCACCCTAGCATAACCGGATTTTTAAAAAATATCATCTTCTTCCACAGAATCTTGAAAGGCAGTTTCCAGCACTGGTTAAGAATGTTAGCTTTGGCTGGGTGTGGTGGCACACACCTGGAATATCACCTATTTGAGAGGCAGAGGCAGGAAGATCTCACGTTTGAGGCCAATCTGATCAATTTAGTGAAAGCGTGTCTTAAAATAAAAACTAAGAGGGCTGGTGACATAGCTCAGTGGCAGAGCACTTTCTTGCATGATTTCAGTGAATAAATTCTTTATACCTTTGTTGCTGTCTTGTGTTCTTTCTCTCTCACCCATAATTCTGAGATTGGTTCTCTTTGAATCATTCATCAGCTGTTGTATCCAGCTACTTTGCACCTTTCTAATTTTGTGCCTAATTATGACATTTGTTTCCTCAGCCTTGTCTTGCAGGTCTGACATTCTGTCCTCACAATGTTTGAATTGACTTCCCCTGCTTTCAGGTGTATTTTTTATATCCTGAGTTTTAGACTAGCTTTCTTTTCAAAATTTCCACTTTTCTATCAAAATATTCCCCCATAACTTGCATTTCCTTATTTATCTCAGCCAACTGCTCCGTCTCCGTGAGGAACACTATTTTTTTTTTTAGTAAGTTCCTCTTTAAGCCTGCTTATCATTTTGCTTGCATTTCCTTGAGAATATCTTGTTTGAACTGGATGTTGGACTCATTTATTTGTTTACTTCCTTCCCTATGAGTTCCACTATTTCAGGGTCCAAGACATTAATTTCTGGGGTCTCGGGCATTTCTGTGGGTATTCTGTTGCCTTGACTTCTTCCCATGTTTCTATTGTTGAGTGTCTTCACTTTAAAGGCTTAGCTGAGAAATTACATGTATGCTGTTTTGAGTTCAACCCCCAGTACCACCAAAGGAAATAAATATTAACTCTGGAGTCTAGTGACAAACATAGGTTTAGAATCCAACTGTGGATTTTGGGCTAATCTTTTGGAGATAATTCTGAGTCTCAGTTTTCTCAGTTACATGGGGGTAAACTCTATTTGTATTTTTTATTTGATTAATTTTCTAAGTATTCTGACTTTAATTAATTATCTAATAAACTATAGTTTTAACACTTTCTTGTAGGTTCAGCCCTTTATAAGTAATTTTTTTTTTGTCCTTTATAAAGTCTCTATCGGTAGTACTGAAGAGCAGACACAAGCCTGACCTGATATACCTCCCCAGCCTCCTGGGGGGAGAGGCCATGCCGTGAGCCCTGCAATGAGTCCTTCCTCAATGAGTGGTCAGCAGTCTAGGCACAGAGCTGGACATTTGAACTCCCCTGGAGGAATGTCAAGGGTGGATACAGGCATACAGGCCAAGTAATGTCCACAGAGGACCACCAAGGGTTAACTGAAGAAATGAAACCTGTCATCAGACAGTGGGTATAGGGGTGATGGCAAGAGGCCAGACAGTGAGAAGGGACCAAAGAGAGCGAGTATTAATTCAAGAATCAAGGCAGGAACAAGTTGGAAGAATTCAAGCTTGCTTTAATGAATGGGACCCAGTCACCCAACCACATCCTCCCTTTCCTATATGGTATCTATCTATGCAATGAGTGGTTTAATTTGGTTATGAAAACTTGGGTCACACCTGGAGAGGGCTGGAGCTTGTCTGATGTCTGTGGGAAAGTCTGACTCATAGCAGATACACTTAGCCAGTCATCTGCCCCTTCCTAGAGCTCAGCCTCCTCTGCGCTCCTGACATTTCTGCTTCCAAGTGATACCTGTAAATTCCTTCTGGTGCTTATCATTTCAGGGTCTCTAGACCAATTGTGTGTGTGGGGTGTGTGTGTGTGTGTGTGTGTGTGTGAGAGAGAGAGAGAGAGAGAGAGAGAGAGAGAGAGAGAGCCATCTGGGTGACAGAGATTTTCAGGAATTAGCTTAGCTCACTCAGGTGTGCAGGAGCCAGACCAGGTAAGTTCTGTCAGGCTGTAGAGCCAGGAAAGCAGTCAATGCCATGGTAAGTCCAAAGCAGTCAGTGAGCAGAGTTCTCTCTTCTTTGGTGGAAGTGGGTCTTCTCCTATCAAGGGCTTTGATTAGATGAACCCTCCCTCTATGTTGTAGAGGATAATCTGCTTTGTTTAAAATTTGTTGTTTTTAAAAAAAAGGACCTCCACAGAAACATCTGGAATAATGCTGACTGTATAAGGCATGATCAAAAACTATGGTGAAAGTTTAATTTTTAAAAAGACCTGTAATAAGACACATTGCCATTAATTTCCCTTACAATATTCCTTCTTGCTTCAAACACACTCGTTCCATCTTTGTTGCCACTTTCTGAAGCACTTCTGGAAGTCTTCTTTCTTAAGCGTCTTTAGTTGCACTGTTGTGGCTACCTTAATGTCTTGCAGCAATTCAAAACATTTACCCTTCCTGGTCATCTTGACTTTGTGGAAGAGCTGGAAGTTGCATGATGCAAGATCTGGTGAAGAGGGTGAGTGAGGACACACGCTGGATAATACAGTAAATATTTGATCAATAAGGGGTGATCAAAAATTGACAAATGTTTACATGATAAGTTTCATTACAGTGAAAGATACATTGTCATAAGGGCCCCTTAAAATATTCAAAATACTCTCTTTCACTTTGAAAACACTTATTATGTCTTGGTAAAGTGTCTTCTACTGTAATAACTTCTTTTTAATTTATTTTTATTTATTTATATTTGAGACAGGTCTCAGTCTGTAGTCCAGGCTGGTCCTGAACTCACTATGGAGCCCAGGCTGGCCTTGGACTCAAGGCAATCCTTCTGCCTCAGCCTCCTGAGTGCTGAAATTACAGGGGTGAGCCACCATGCTCGGCTTATGTGGTGCTGGGGAATTGAACTAAGGTGCTTAGTGCTTGACACAGTGCTTGCTAGGCAAGCACTTTAACCGCTGAGCTATTCCTCCAGCCCCAAGTTCTTTTTTATAAAAAATGTTCATTGTAGTTTTTGTTATTTTTCCTGTATACCCGCAAACTGTGCCTCAGCCTAGCTGATACATAAAACCAGCCAGCACAGGATATTTTATTCTTTTATTACCAAACACCTTCTAGTATTTCTACCAGCTTGCACATTAAGAACAGTGTTAGGTTGATTCCTGGAAGTGTGTAACTCATCCTGAAGGTGGCACATTCACTGTTCTGCCCTCTGTATTGGGCTCTCATTAGCATGGTCTGATTTCCACCACCAGGAATTGGACATGTGCTGTGCTGATGGGAATTGATACATTTAGTGTTTTGTATGGTCATTCTTGAGTGTCTGTCTTTTTACTGGATGGGAGCCCACAGTGAATAGGATGTGTACAGTGTTCGTTCTGCTTACCCCTGCATTAGAGAAAAACTGAGGTCAAATATATGGGTGCTCAGGAAAAAATACCATCATAGTACAGGTATTTATGGGACATTAATCAATGTAACTTCCAAATACCATGTAGAGGGTGAGCTTTGCAGGAGGTAAGGTAGCTCCGTTCCAGGTAAAGCCAGGGACTCCTCTGCACTGAGCTCAACTTTCAGATACATTTAAGTGGCACGTGTTCCTCTGTGAAGTAGAACAACTATACTCATATTTTGTTATGCAATGTTTAGCATAAAAACGGTTAAAAACAAGAGCAATCCCTTTCAAACCTTATGTAAATGTATTGTGTTTAGCAGATAGGTGAACTTTTTTTGCCAAAAACTGCTCTAATAATGAAGGGTGAGGACCATCTAGCCCATGGACTATAGTGTCAAGCCTAGCCAAGGCAAGAGTTGCAGGAGGGGTGAGTTAATAAAATATTTTACCAAATACAGCAGGCAAATTTTAACTTGATAATTTTGTATAGCCTGCGAATGATGTCATGCACACCCAAATGGCTCTTGGCAGAAGAAAGGTTCCCTGTGCCTAAACTGGAGTCATTTTAATCCATTTAATGCATACAAATAAAAAGTGTGGCCATCTATGTTAATCAATTTCTAGTTTTCTTGACCTCCAAAGTCAGTTTAGAATCTACTAATCCTACCAATATCATTTCTGACACTTCTTACTTTATTTCACACTTCTAGGAAAGTTTTCCCCTTTGGTATGTGAGAACTTTGGAGAGTCAACAAAAGACAAGAAACATAGGCTAGAACCTTAGTGCGACTCCTAGCGCTACCCACGGCCCACTGATTGTGGACATAGTTCATGTATGGGAAAATCCATTTTTCCCAATATGTGAAATAGCCATATTCATTTTACAAAATAGCATACTGGTGTAAGGCCTGTTTTTTTTGAAGCACTGTGACATTTCTCTTTGTTGACACATGAAAAAGATAACATTTTCAAGTCCATCTGCTTGTCTTCATCCAGGGTTGGGAGGATGGCAGGCAATACAGACTCCTTAAAGGGAGGACAAAGTTTCTTATTTCTCTAAGCAGAGCTTAACGTGAGGTTTTGGCTCACTGACAAAGATAGGTTGGCTTTTGAACTACGGTAACCCAGGTGACAGCCTTCTCACTGCAGTGAAGTGATAGTCAGAAGGTCCTCTAGGTGTTTTGTTGGTTCCTTTAGCAAAAAGAAGGGCAAGCGGCCATGGAATGGGGGTACATCTTGTTCAATTTCCTGTCTCTCCTTCAGCAAATGATAAGCTCAGGTAGAGTAGCTTACACGGGAGACACCGGAAAGAATTCAGAGCTGCAGAGTTTATAGAAAAGTAGTAGAAATGACCCTAAGCACCAAAGAGAATGTGTTAACTAAAGCCACATGAATTACAATTGTATTAACATTCCATATTTCACCCTAGAGGCAAAAGTCCAAAGGTTGAACAGTTTATTCTGCAGTGGTGAGACTTGAGAGAAATGGCAGTATTGCTTGTTGCAGTTATGACTACAAAATGATGTCACGTGTATGGAAGGGACCTTGCGTGTGTGTGTGTGTGTGTGTGTGTGTGTGTGTGTGTGTGTGAGTGTGTGTATGCACATGTGTGCGTGCGTTCATGTGTATACAGTGGAATGCATTTATATTACATATGAAGTATTTTATTCATATCCTGTCACTGTCCCTGATCTGCAGGTTTGCCTTTCTCTGGACCATGAAAGACAATAACCTCTCTGAGAGACCTCTCCCCCATATCCCTGGAACTACTGTAAATGCTACAGTAACTATGTGGCTTCATAGTAGACTAGCTGGGTCAGTGGGCCATGGACAGCTCCAGGAGTCATGCTAAGATTCCAGCCTATCTTTCTTGTCTTTCTTTAACTCTCCAAAGTTCTCACACGCTAAGGGGAAAAGCTTTATTAGAGGTGCAAAATACAGGTCTTTAGTAAGAAGTGTCAGAAATGACATTGATAGGATTAGTGGACTCTAAACTGACTTGGGAGGTCAAGAAAACTAGAAATTGATTAACATAGAGGGGCCAGGTAGGTGGGACTTCTCCAAGGTTCTGGCATTCTTCATGAGAGTAATCAAGATCTACATTTTGGGCTAGAGAAAAGGCACAGAGGTTGGAGTGCTTGCCTAGCGAGGGTAAGGCCTTGATTTTACACCCCAGCACGACCTAAACTGGCCATGATGGTACATGCCTGTAATCACAGACTGGGGGATGGGGGGGGGTGAGACAGAGCATTGCCATGTTTGAGGCCAGTAGAATGAGACCCTGTCTCAAAAACAAACAAACTACATTTTCTGGTACCATAATGATCCTAGGATTGGATAAGCTGCCTCTGTGTCCTACTCACACGGGTCATAGTCAATCCGTGCCTATCCTGGGGGTCAAAAGGTGCCAGAAACTCAGAGAAACTCTCTCTGAGGCTTCAGGAACTGAGATTTCTGCTTCAGACCATGCAGCCAGGGGAAAATATAATGTTTCTTTTTAATAAATTTTGCCCCTGTGGTACCTAACATTAGTATTGTTTGTCCTTTCGTCAGCATCTCCCTGATGTTTGAGTCACTGGAAATCTGAAAAAGGCATTCCACATGGCTGGGAAATTTCTCAGTGGGGTCTCCAGAGGTCCAGAGGAGTAGCCATCAGTCCCATGTGGCTTTCCCAATTCTTTGAGACAGGAAAGAAAGGAAAAAAAGAAAACCCTGGAAATAGAAATACCATGCCCCTCATCTCCTTTAACAAGACGTGAAGGGTCATCAGAATCATCCAGAGCACTTTTTGAAGTGAGCATTCCTGGAATCCATCATGGAGCAATTACATCAGGATCCAGTGGGAGGGCTGGAAATCTGCTATGTTAGGAGCCACAGGCTTGTGTCACCACTTACCTGGGGCAAGGTTTCTCATGTTGATATGTCAGTCCTAGATGGTTGCCTTAGCCACTTGGACACAAGACCAAACACCCACAAATTCAGGAGAGAGGTTTATTTTAGGTCACAGTTCGGAGGTCTTAGTCAATCTAGGGTCTCTGGCAGTGGTGAAGAGCCTGGTTGGAGAGAAGTTGTTCACACAGGAAGCAGAGCAGGGAGCAGGAAAGAGCTGAGGGCAGGAATATACTCCTCCATGCTCCACCTCCAGTGATCCTTCCCTTCCAACCAGGCCCCACCACTTAAAAGCGTGTGCAACCAACAAATTAATCCACTTGATTCAATTAACCCCCATGGTCTAATCACCTTCCAAATACATGAGGTTTTGGGAGAACATTCCGTATCCAAACTGTGATATGAAATATTTGTCTATAGTCCTTAAAATAACAACCCAATATACCACAATAGCACCCTGATACTGCACCGTTTTGTGGTGCTCCTATGAATCAGATACTGTCCCAAACACTTATATTAACTCACTAGCTTTCTAATTACCCAATCTAGTAGGAACCTTTATTAACATAACTTTATAGATACAGAAACTGAGGCACAGATTGATGTAGTGACTTCTTCGAGACAGCACATTTACCAGAGACAGCCTCTGAACAGTGTACCGAATAAGTAGGTATGCTCAAATAAGTGTCCTGGTCACGTAAGGAGACTCTGCTCTCTCTCTTGGATGTTGTCTCAGTTACTTTTTCGTTGCTGTGACTCAATACCCGACATCCACAAATTTAGGAAAGGGAAGGTTTATTTTAGCTCACAGTTTTAGAAAGCCACAGTCCATTCAGGGTCAGCCGGCAGCCATGGAAGTATATGGCAGAGAGAGAGGTGGAGGCAGCTTCTCAGGACATCACCAACAGGAAGGCAAGTTGAGACTAGTTGAGACTCGTCCTCCAAGGAAGGCAGGAAGCAGCTAATATATCCTTCCAGGTCTCCTCCCAGTGATCAGCCCCTCCTGCATTCAGGCGTGGAAGGTGTGGTAAGCCCCCACCACATGCCATTAATCCTAATTTACATGCTGTTAATCCAATTTACATGCCTGTAATCCACCCCTCTAGACTAGGCCCCAATCTCCCAACATCACATGGTTCCATAGACAATCTATAACATTTAAATACAGGAGACTTTTGGGTGACATTTCAGACCCAAACCACAATAGAAGTACAATATCATAACATCTTGCTTATCATAAAATTATCTACCATTTTACTAATTTGTCTTTGGAACCCTTTTATGTGTGACATTTATTAACATCTTGAGGCATTATGTTCTAAGGGATACATTCAGCTATGCAATGATGTAGAGAAAGAGATTTCTGTGTTAGTATTTTTCTGTCTGCCCATTTTTCCATAGTGGAGGGATGAAGGACTGTTTTTCCCTACCTCTTGAAGGTTCAATGGAGTGAACTGACAATTGGCTAATTAAATAGGAGAAATGGCCTATGAATTTATTAATATATGAAAAGGGGAGATCACATCATCAGGAGAAGTCACAGGACTGTGATCACCGACCAGCCCAGCATGGTTAGGAATGCTCCCTTTCGTACAGAGCACTAAATGAATTAGGAGTATGGAAAATTTCAGGGAACAGTAAATGATTTGGGGGGAAACTCAGTGGGCTTGGATATCATACCTGGAACAAAGTCCATTGTGCCTGTGAAACAGGTAAGGGATTTCAGACAAATTTTTTATGTCTTTGAAATAAAGACCAATAAAATCTTCATACTAGATTCTTCCACAATTACTTACATTCAGGAGATGACTCCTTTTATACATTAGAAGACAATATATATCTTTAATGGCTTTCCACATTACTAAATTTAGTGTTTTCCCCAATGTATGTATTTTCTTTTTTAAATTTTATTTTATTATTACACAACACATGCCTCTGCACAGCAAAGGAAACAATCAACAGAGTGAAGAGCGCACCCACAGAATGGGGAAAAGTATTTGCCAGCTACTCCTCAGACAGAGGAATATCATTAAGAATTTACAAAGAACTGAAAATAATTAAACCCTCAAAAATAAAGGACCAAGTCAAAAAATGGGAATCTGAAATGAATAAACTGCTATCGGAAGAAGAAGTCTGAATGGACAATAAATATACGAAAAATGTTCACCATCTTTAGCCATCAGAGAAATGTAAATTAAAACAAAAAAAATGTGTATATTTTCATGGACTCAAAAAGAATTACAATGCGTGAAGGATTTTCTCCATTCCTTACAAACGTAAGGGTTATCTCCAGTGCAGATGTATACAGCTGAGGCCCATCATGTTTTGTCCCCATTTAAAAATACTAGCCCAAGGAATACAAAAAGAAACATTACTTACATGCATTAGCTACGTTATATCTTTTGTACAGAAACCAAGACAATTCCTCTTTTCAAAAATGAGAGGGGACCCTCTGTCTCAAATAAACAACAAAAAGGGGCTGAGAGGTAGCTCAGAGTGAAGGCCCTGTGTTCAATTCCCACTACTGTAATACATACGTACATACATACATACATACATACATACATACATACATAAATGAGGAGGAAAAGGGCAGAACATAGGATGAAAATTCCTGCTCTACTGCCTCAGAAGTGAATGGGGAGAGTTAAAGCTTTTTCTAGACAATGTATATTGAAAAGGTTCATCGCCATTTTGCACTATCATGGGTTTTTCAAACCTTGCAAGCAAAATTATTTCCTTGTTTTCCTTACATTCATAGATTTCTTTCTAGTGTAAACCTTTGAATGCAATTGAAGAGAACAAGAATGGGCCCAGGCTATCCCACACTGTACATTTTTAGTGTTTCTGTCTAATGACATCTTCCATGAATTTCAAAAACTACAATTTCTGAAGATTTTATTATATTACTAACATTACCAAAAATCTCCCTCAAGTAAGAATGCTTTCATGGGCTTATTTGAAAAGAATTAAACACCTGAAAAGATTTTCCACCTTTCTTACATTTACAGAGCTTCTCTTCAATGTGAGTGCTTGCACAAACTCTAAAAGAATTATATGCATATGAGATTTACAAAACTACTTATATTATAGGGTTTTCCTAACATGAGTTATTTAGTGTACTTGAAAGAAACTTCAATATATAAATACATCACACATTCATTATGTACATAGTTTTTGTCCAATGTGAGTCTTTTTATGGAAAAAAAAAAAAGCAAAACAAAGCAAAATCCCAAACCTGGAAAGCTGAAAGACTTTCCCAAATTGCTTGCATTCAGAGAGTTTCTACCCAGTGTGATTTTTTTCTGTGCATTCCAGGAACGTATGAAGGCTTTTCCACGTTCCTTACACTCATAAGATTCTCTTCAGTGTGAATCTTTTCATGGATTTTAAGAGATCAATATTTGGCAGAGAATTTCACATATAGTTAATATTCATACAGTTTATATCCAGTGTGAATTCTTTCATGGACACATAAACAATGAGAAATTCTGAAGACTTTCCCACGTTGCTTACATTCATAGGGTTTTGAGTCCTCATTCTTTACATTCACAGGGTTCTTTCCACTGTGAGTCCTTTCATGTCTTAGAACTGCCTTGGAGCATTCATGGCTTTTCCACAAATTTTACATCTGTGAAGTCCAAGTCTGTGCATTGTCATGAGTCTTTTACCACAGGTAAGTGAAATAACATGAAACGAAGGCTTTCCCAGATTCTGTACATTCATTCAGTTTCTCTCTAGTGAGAGAGTTTTTACGTATTCTAAACAAACGAACATTTTTCCACATTTCTCACAGTCCAAAGGTTTCTCTCCAGTGTGAGTCCTTTCATGCACTAAAAAAGAACTGAAACTGAAGAAGACTTTTCAATACACTGGATGTTTAAAGTCCATCTCTAATTTGTAATATCACAAATCTTCTGAGTTTTTTTGGAATATGATTAATTTGGATATTCATTGTCATCGTAAGTTCTTTCTCCAGTGTAAGTCTTTTCACATCTCTGGAAAGAGTAATAACACCCAAAGGATTTAATCCACTGTGTATAGGTGTAAGATTTCTTTTCATCCTCACCTGGCTTGTATCCCTACCTATGTGCTTATTAAAGGATGAGTGACACTTGGTGACTGCCCTAGACAGCTTACATTCATACAGTTTAATCCAACTGGACTTTTATTTCTCTGATAAAAATTTGAAATCTGGCTAAAGATTTTTCCATGGTGACAGAGGTTTTTACTTTTATAAGTTTTCTGTACATTATGACTCCTAGAAGGCATTGGACTCTGGGTTCATTGTCCATCACAAAAAAGACCAAGTTCCTTTAGGTGTCTGAGATCACATCTCTGTGGAGTTTCTTCAGGCAAGAATCCAGAAGAGCCTAGTCCTCCTGGAGAAGGGGCACTAATGCATCTTCCAAGTCCACTGAGTTCATTTCTGGATTTTGGATTTCTTTTGTGGCTTCTCTATGGCCCTCACAGTCACTGGAGGTCACAGTCCCACCAGCATAGCCACCTCAGTGTGCTTATAGTGAGGCAAGAGGCACATGAAAGGACATTTGTCCTGGAAAGGCTGTTTACATTTTTAAAATAACTACGTTTTACTGGGTCTGGTGCCACATGCCTGTTAAGTCTCAGCAGTTCAGCAACAGAGGCAAATGGATCTCAAGCTCAAGGACAGCCTGGACTAAGTAGGAAGAACCTGTCTCCATTCCTGCCCCTGTGACTAAGGCTCAGTGAGGTTAAAAGGCTTGTTCTGGAACGAGAGCCAGTAAATGGTAAATTCAGATCTCAAATATTCTACATGAATTTCTGCTCACTGTTACGGGCACCTGCTGACCAGGTAGATGCATCTATTCAGCAGGGCTGAATTAGGACTCCTTCCCAAAGGCAGATGATCATTATTTTTGGCTTGAGAAAAGTCCTGGCAGTCTTTAAGAATATTCTTTTGCTTTTTCCCCTTATACTCTCCACTAACAATGTAGGTACAGTTAAAGAACATAATGCAGCACGAAGCAATTCATAGTCATGTCTACTACGAGAGCTGGGATGTGAGCCGTCATCACAACGATGGTGTGAGGAACATTTGTGGTGAATTCTCATCATCATATAACTGTTATGCCCTGCTTTTATCTTTGTTAGCTCTAGCTGAGAGCTCTCTACATTGCTTTTCTGAATTATCTACTACCATTCTGACTCTGTAAGCTAAATGAATGAATCTGGTCATTATAGTCTCTAAGATACGATTTTTCCAGTAAAAGAAGTTATGCCTGATATCTGGAGATGGATATATATATGTAACATAATTGTAACATAATTGGATCAGAAGGCTGCAGGACACCAAGTTTTTTCAGTCAGGTGTTTCTCTTAGAGTTTCAAAGAATTTTTACATTTTTGTTTTGGAAAATTTCTAGCCTACATGAAGGTGGAGGAAACTGTACAAAGGACGGCTCTGTGGCCATTATCCACCTTTATAATGGGTTGTCCACGTCCAATTTCTCGCATCTATGCCCTTCTATGACACTACCACTCATTAACTATAAATTTCATATATTGTAACATTTGTTTTTGGATATTTTATAATAGAATTTGCCTTCTATTTTAGTTAGAAACATCAATGGAAAAATAAAAGATACACATGAAAGTTCAGCAAGAGAGGCAAAAACGGTTTTGAGAAACATTCAGTTATATACCAATTTTCATGGAAAAAACCCATCTAGGCAATATTTCTCATTTTGTAATGAGCAAAAGAGCATAGCTGGGCACTAATTATTTACTTTTAATGAATACTTTATACTTCCCAAAGTGCTTGCAAATAGTTTTCACATGGGATACTCACAGATCTGTGAAATAAATAGAATCTTATTTCATCTCACAGATAATGAACAAGGCTTAGGCATGAATCATCCAATGTCAACCAACTGATAAGTGACAGAAATTGAAACTTAATCTACTCTTAAGTTCAAGTCGCTCTCTTCTTTCTATAGATGCCCAGGGAAGGACCAACCTGCATGCAGCCACTATTGTTAGTGATTTTTGTCAGAGTGACAAAATGTCCTGCCAAACAACTTCAGGCAAGAGGAGAGTTGTCAAACACAGAAAATAAGAGGTGCAGGTGTGGCTCGTGCACACACTGCAGGACTCAGGTGCTCAGACAGTACAGTGGACCTATCACTTGCCTGGTCTTCAGTCTACGCTCACTTATTTGATTTCATTTTCTGGCAAGTTTTGTATTGGTAGTAAAGATGGCCACCAATAACCCCAGGCTTCCATCCTACCTGTTTACCAATCACGAGAAAGAAGACACTCATCGTGATGGGCCTCTGCTGGCTCAGATGCCCATCTTTCCAGGAGATCCAGACTTAGCCTGTGGGCTGTGCCTATTACAAAGGAGAAGAAAGGGTATCAAGGAAGAAAGTGCTCTCGCTGCTGTAGGAAAAGGGGAAAGTGTCAGGTAGACAAAAGGCATTAAGTACCTTTGGCCCACTTCTTAAAAATGAGCAAGAAGTTTAGAAAAATACACTGGGAAGGGGCTAGATGCCCCAGTGCTCTCAGCTGGGAGGGCAACCTGCCCAGCCCTTTGTCTAACTGGGAAGGTGAGAATGCAGTTACGTGCAGTTCTGTGACTGAAGCGTTTGTGGCTTCACCACGGGCAGTTTCTATGTCAAAGGGGGATTTTAATGTTTACAAAGTGCTCTTATGTACACTGTTTTATGTATCTTCCGACAGGCATTGGAGGTCTGCCCTGAGGCCTAGTCGTGAAAGGTGCCAGTGAGGGTTGGGTGGCAGGCTTTCTACTTGGACCTATCTTTCATGTTCCTTCTTAGCAGTGGCTTTTCAACCACAGAAGTCAGAGGGCCACAGGACTCACTGGGTGCTGACCACCACTCTGGGCAAAGATCTGGGCACTAGGGAGAGCTCTACTCAGGGGAAGATAATCACTGAGTATGGAAGAATACGGTGTGTATTTCCATTTGCTTACAGGAGCAGGCAGGGGCCCAAGTCAGTGGCGCCACCCCAAAGGGCTACGATACACATGCCTGACAATTTGATTAAATAGACAGAAGATGCGCTTGGGAGATCGTCCAGACACTGGAGGAAAAGACTAAAGGGATGAGGATTATAAAAACTGCAGCAGGAAATCCAATTCGTAATATAAGAAGAATTCAATAGGGAATGACAGAATCACAGCAGAAGCAATCATCAAAGAGAAATTTCTTTTTCTCCAAAAGGATTCTTTTTATTGGTATATGTTTGTGATCATAATAATCCCATCCAACTTGAGGAACTGGTGCACAGGCATATCACGCCTTCATTATTTCCACCTCTCTGCCCCCTGCCCTCACCCCACTCCTTTTCCCTCTCCACAAAACCCATCTCTCTGTTTCCTACTCCAGCAATTTTATTTTTCTTCTTTACTTATTTACACGTTGGGTTTCTCATATTAGAGGAACCATGCGATGTTTAACCTCGTGTGTCCAATTCATTTCAGAAGCATAGTAGTTTCATGGTTCATCCGTTTTCCTAAAAATGACTCAAATTTGCCTCTCTATATGGCAGCGGAGCCCTCCATTGTGTATACACCAACCTTTTCTTTATGAATTCATCTGTTTGTGGACATACTGGCTGCACCCAAGATTTATCTGCCCTAAGTAGCACGGCCATAGCACTGAAGTAGCACTGCATGCACCACTGTTACAGGACACTTTTTAACTCTCTTGGAAAGATACTCAGAAGAAGTAGCTGGGTAAAATAAAACACTTATGTCCAGTTTTTTTGAGAAAAAGGGGAAATTTCTTGCCCATTCCCCATAATGGAGTAGTGTAGGAGCAGTGCCAGCACACTCTGCACTAACAGAAGCATGTACCCAAGGCAAGACAGTAAGCTCAGCATGCAGACCGGTCAGCTCAGTACTGCTAACAGCAAGGCCTGCAGCCTGGTCAGCACAAGATGAGGAGCCTGGAGGGAAGTACCTGACGGCGAGCTCAGAGGTACCTGAAGGCGAGCTCGCTGCCTTCTTCTGCTCATGCTCTGCAAGTCCAGAATACAATATGCAAGCAGGCGCATTTATCAATAAAGGCTCAGCTTGTAAAGCTCCACTGATGTCAGCTTCATGTGCCTTCTTTCTACTGAATGTCTCACCTACCAAGATCTCCCTGCAGCCCCTAGTGGCTGACAAAGTTGTTATCCACTATCAAACAAAACCTCCAGAGACCAATCTTGGTCTTTTTCTCTGTAGCGCTGAGACCCAGTGAGAATCTCAGCCCAGGCCTTCCCCGAAATCAGAGCCTGTGATGCACGCTTATGTACAGGCAGTTTCAGGAAGGCACTGATTCCAGGGACCAGGAGGTGAAACAATGAATGAAGAAAAATTAGTATCACACTCGACTAACAACTGGCTTGTGCTGCGGGCAGCTGGGGCTCGATGTTACAGGAACTTCCTCAAGATCACAGTAGAAAGGACCTCACAGCTGTCTACACACAGGGTGGAAGAAGACAGCGTTTAATCAGTGTACAGCCCCTTTGGATGATGCCCTGTGAGTCCTGTGTCCTGGCAGAGTTCCCACAGGTCTCCCGTTGCTGGTTCGAGAAGGCTCAAGGCAGAAAAGATGGGAATTTCCACTGCTGTCAAGGACTGTCTGGTTAGGTAATGGCTGGTGTGAGGGTGGACACAAAAGGAACTGGCAGAGAAAGCAAGGGAGCCAATGTAAAGTGCTCTGGAAGAAGGAGGGCAGGTGGAGGACGTCCCACCACAGTGCCAGGCGAGGCAACAGAAAGGCACGTGTGTCAGGTGCACCCCCACGTTGCAACTCTGGAAGTCCTGCTCAGCCGTAGCATTCTCCCAGCCACAGACACATTGTTCTCCTCCCCCCCCCTTACCTTAAGTTTATCATAATTGGCATATTATGAACTTCATTCGGTTAAAGTATACAATTCAAATTTTTGGTATACTCCCAAAGTTAAGCCATCATCATCAATAATTCCAGAAATTTTCAACACCTCCCCCCAAAACCCGGTACCTAATACCAGACTTTTATTGATAGATTGGCTTACTGTTTGTCTAGCTTACAATTCAAAATTTGTATGTTTCATTTACCACTGTATCTTCCGCTTTTAGAACTATGCCCAGTGCAGAGTACACATTCAATATATGTACTTACTGAGTACATTGACAAAATGTCCAACATATATGAATGGAATCAGAAATATACTATGAATAAAGTATACAATACTTATTTCATATATAACTACCCAAAGATCTATGGGCAGATGACGACAAAAGTAAATTATTATCAAGCACTCAAGAATTAAAAAAATCCTGCTGGTGTGGTCAGGCTCTAAGTACTGTGAGCAGAAAATGATTGTCTTATATTTAAACAGTGAAAAGAAATGCAAACAGATCATCAATCTTAGAAGAAAGAAGAAAATCATACATGGATACACAGTGAAATTATACAGCGTAGGGTATATAACATAGAACACACCATTTTATGTAAAAGAAAGTAGGTGAAATACGTACCCAAAGAGTTTGTAGTAACAGGACTCAAGTCAAAGGGTTTCTAAAGGAAGACAGGCTTTAACCCTTTAGTCTCTGTGGGAATGTTCACATTTGCTTTTTGTTTTCTTTCAGTACTAGAGATCTGTTATAGTTCACACTTAAAACATCCCGGAAAATTCTCATGTAGTCAGAGGTGGGGCTTTCGGAAGATGACTGGGTCGTGGGACTCTGCCGGTTGGTGGATTAAGCCATGGAAGAATTAAGGGCTGAACGTGCTGGTAAGAGGTGGGGTGTATTTGGATGCCTTACTGGGGGGGAGCCTCTAGAGGGCATATCTTCCTCCCTGGCTCCTCCCTTCTCCTCGTGCTTCCAGGCTGCCATGGTTACATAGCTTTCCTCCATGTGCTTTTGGCCTTGGAGCCTGTCAACTGCCTACTAAACCCTAACCCTAAACAAACCTCTCTTTCAAAAGTTGTGGGTGTCTGGTATTTTGTCTCAGTGAGGGGACAATGACTAATACAGGTTTGAGGCCTAGAGCACTCTGTCACAGAGCTACATTTTTACCTCCTTTGAATTCACTTGTGTATTTAACATTGGCAAGACAGCTTCTTGCTAAATTGCCCAGATAGGAGTACAGGCCTGAGCCACTGAAACTGGCTCAAAATTGCTTTTTAACAGGTATATACAACATTTATAATTTTAAAAAAAACTTAAGAAATAAACTGTAAGACCAAGAATGCCTACTAGTGTCTTAATTAGTTAAAGTTGACCTAAAGCCAGGTGTGGTGGCACATACCTGTAATCCCAGCTATTCCAAACACTGAAGCCAGAGGATCACCACTTTGAGGGGCATCTCAAAAAAATCCCATCTCAAGAAACAAAAACGAAAAAATTATAAGAAAAACTAAGAAGCATCTAGAAGTTTTAGGACAAGAAAACAAACAAACAAACAAAAAAACAAAGGTGAGGGGAAACAAACTTTTATTGAGTATAGACAGTCACTCCGTCTGTTGTGCTCTGACTCTGGAACATCGCCTCTCCTGTTGGATGTCCCGGCTTACCTGTGGAACTGGGTGCTGATGGGAGGTGGGGCCTGGCTGGAAGGGGCAGATGCTTGGGGCTTGACATAGGGGGATTGTGTTAATTTGCTGAGATTAGGAAACACCCAAGGAAGAGTTTTCAAGTGTGTATAAGTGACCTGTGGGCCAGGAAAACAGAGAACACCCACCCTGGGTGTTGGCAGCCCTGCAGCTTGAACTAAACAAAAGGAAGGAAAAAAAAAACCCCATTGTTATAGCTTCCTCCTGGGAAATCTCTGGCCTTGCCTGAGTCTCCAGACAAGGGCTTGCTCCTCCCTAACTTGGATTTCTGTGAAGAGCTTTTCTCAGCTAGACCTTCACCGTGTGCTTCCTCTGTTGCTGGCTTCCATGAATGGATTGTGTGAGAATTCTGCAACTGTGACCTAAAATAATTTTTTTCCTCCCATAAGGTAGATGCCAGGTATTCTGTCTCAGCAGCAAATAAGTAACTAAGACATTATTTAATTAAAAATCCAAGAGAATAGCCAAAAAATCCCTCTAGAATTACCAAAGTTTTGGCAACATGACCCACATAAAATGTATAAATATAATTTTTATATTTTGTGTGTGATATTAGAGATCAGATTTGGGGGCTTAACAGTGCTTTGTGGCATAGACGTATAATCTCAGACCTTTGGGATACTGAATCAGGAAAATCAAAAGTTCGAGGACAGCCTGAATAACTTAATAACTTAGTGAGGCCGTCTCAAAATGAAAAACAAAGCAAACAACCACACACACAAAAGGGCTGGAGACCACTCTCTGGAGACTTCCAGGTCTCCACTGCCCTGTGCACCAGAAGCATCTAGGACTGGGAAAGCCACAGCCAGCCCGCCCCTTTTTGCCCGCACACCAGGGACATTTGGGACCAGGAAGTCCATCACCCCATCCCTCCCGCATGCACCAGAGGCTTCAGGTGGCCACTGCCCTGCACACCAGAGACTTCTAGGACTGGGAATTCCATCATCTGTCTGTCCCGCGTAGCCACAGCCAGAGTTCCCCTTTTCTCCTGTGTGCAAGAGACATTTGGGACCATTGCCCTGTCCCTCCCATGAGTGCTGGAGGCTTCTGGATCGCTGCTGCCCAGCATCGAGGACTGGGAAAGCCACAGTCAACCTGCCCTTTTTCGCCTGCACACCAAGGACCTTTGGGACTGGGAGATCGATAGCTCCATCCCTCCAGTGCATGCCAGAGGCTTCCAGTTGGCTGCTACCCTGCCCTAGGACCAAGAACTCCATCACCCAATAAGTACCACGCACCAGAGGCTTCCAGAGGCTTCCAGAGGCTTCCAGGTGGTTGCTGCTTTACACGCCAGAGGAATCTAGGACCAGGAATTCATTCGCCCCGTACGTTCCATGCACCCGAGGCTTCCAGGGAATTCCATCACCCCATCAATCCCAAGCCTCAGAGGCTTACAGAGGCATCTAGGATTGGGCCTTTGCCAAGCCCTTCTTTCTTGCACACCAGAGGCAGCCAGCCAGAGAAAGCCAGAGACAGCCAGAGACAGCAGAACCATGAGGAAAAAACCATGAGGGAAAGACCCGGCACCGCAGAAAATGATACCAAGGATCCTGAAATTGCAGAATCCAAAGATGAAAAAGGCAAAAAAGATAATAACTTCTGGGCCCAGAAAAACTTTAAATTAAAACAAGAAATGAAACAGATAATGTAAGAGCTACTCCAGGACATAGCTAAACTAACAGCAAACATTGAAAAACAATTAGAGGAGAACAAAGAACATATACACCAGAAGACAATGAAGGCAATACAAGACATTAGAGAAGAACACAGTAAAGACATAAAATTGAATGCAGATACCCAGAAAGTGAAAAACACACAGGAAATAATAAGCAACCACTTTAAACGTTTTTCAGAATAGAATGTCAGACCTAGACAATAAAATGATTGAGCAGGAACATACAGGCCATAAAGAACACAAAGTAAAAAAGGAAGAAAATGACAAAATGAAAAAATCTAAACAACCACCAAAACACCATCTCAGAGCCCAGTCATAAAAACTTACTACTTAACAAAGATGATATATTTTAAATACACTATAGGGTATTGCGGTTTGGATGTGGAATGCCCCCCAAAAGTCTCATGTTTTTAAATGCTATGGATTGTCTATGGAACCATGTGCTGTTGGGAGATTGGGGACTCCTCTGGAGTGGTGGACTACAGGCATCTAAATTGGATTAAGGGTGTGTAAATTGGATTAATGATGTGTAAATTAGGATTAAGGGCTTGTAGTGGAGGTTTACCACACCTCCTACACCTGGATCTAGTAGGGGCTGGTCACTGAGATGAGACCTGGAAGGATATGTAAGCTGCTTCCTGCCTGCCTTGGAGGACTAGACTCAACTTGCCTTGACTTGGCTTCCTGTTTGTGATGTTGGGAGGCTGCCTCCACCTCTGCCCCTGCCACGTACTTCCACTGCTGCCAGCCGCCCTGAATGGACTGTGATCTTCTGAAACTGTGAGCTAAAATAAACCTTTCTTCCCCTACATTTGTGGATGTCGGGTATTGAGACACAGCAACAGAAAAGTAACTGAGACATAGGGTAAAGTAGTAGCTTCTCAGACACTTATGTAAAGCTTTAAAAAGCAGAGAATATTCCTGCAGAACCACCGATTATTTTTACTGGCCTAGTATTCATTTCTACCAAAATTTAATAACTTCTTTGACATTTTTCTTCCCCCCCCCCCGGTAACACTGGTGGGATTTAGGGGAGCATATGACCCAGGCACCCCCATGGGGTTTGGGTTTTGGCTGCATAATGCAAAGGGGACGACCAAAAATGCATTCACCGCGGACAGTGCTGTTCCTGCACATGGAACTCTGCACATCTCCCTGTCTGGTCCTCAGCTTTTTGACTGACCTCAGGACAAATTCTCTGTCTGACCTAGCTGACTGTGAAACAAAACACTGCTCATTGCGACCGTCTGTGGTCTATTTTATTGTAGCAACTTTAAGTTTCACACAATTACAGCCCAAGTTCCACCCAAACAGAATCAATGGGCCTGATCTACATAATACATACGAGAGGACTTGCTATATGGTAGAGTATATAATGTGACTAAATGAGGAAAATAGAAAGATCTACTAGAAAAATTGTCAGGTTAGGAGAAAAATCTATTTAAATGCCACGCATAAAATCACACAGTAAAGTAAATAAATGAAATTAAATTCCAAGCAGATAAAGTTATTTAAATTTGTAAAGAAGGAAAATACAGGGGATGTGTTAAGTGCTGAAAGTATGATAATGTTGGACCCCAAAGTCCTGCCGGCGAAGGTCACCCCAAGAAGACCACTCAGACGACTCGGTTGATGCAAAAGCAGGAGGAAGGTTTATTAACATACGCGTCTGGGTCCCTCAGCCTCGAGAAGGTGAAGGACCCCGAGTGGCTGGTACAGGCTGTTTTTAAGCTTGAAAACCGTAGGCGAAGGGAGGAGTTGGCGGGGGTTGGAGGGTCGTTCTATGATTGGCTTATTTAAAAGGTACAGTTTGTCTATTGGTCTACACTTCGGCGCCGTGATGGGGTATGCTATGGGTCAATATCTTGGTTGACATCTGGGTCTTGCAACAGGTGCTGCCGGCCCCTGTGCTATCTAGGTGCTGTTAGCCTCGGTTCCGGGAACTGGGGCGTTGCTGGGAAGTACTTAACATTCTCGGAATTCTCGGAATTGTTTGTTCAGGTCCTTTCATGATGGGGTTTGGGTGGGGGAAGAAGGGGTAGGGGAACGGGAGTTCAACATTTGGAGGCACAGTTTTTCAATTCCATCTCTAATCTCTCCATGATAGACTTTGTAAGCACACAGAAATACATTAGACACCGATTTAACTATGTAGACATTATAATGTCTTGTTGATTTAAAAAAATGAAAAAAATTTACAAGACATAATAGCATACGATCTTGACATTTAGTAAGAGCAATAAAACATGAAGGACATCCATTTTATTTTTTCTGTACAAACTATCAGAACATAACTTTATTGACATTTAAAAAATCATCTTTAATTTTATTTGACCTACACATCCCCCACCTCATTTCACCCATTTCTCAAACCTCGTCACATCACCCACACCTTCGCCAGACTATAATCTACAAGTAATTAGATCTAACACCTAGATAGAGCTTAGAAAGTTCTCTACCCAGAGTTTCCTGACTTCCCTGAAAATTTCTCAAAAAAGAAAAAAAAAATATGCTCTTCACTCATTCCTTCCACGTCACTTTCACATTTCCTCATCAGATCAGCAAGACGGACTTTTCACCTCAATCCAAACAAGGTTAGAAAGAAAGAGTTCCTCTGCCGAGTGAAGAAACTGACAACTTAGCATACAAATGGGAAACCCAAGAACGATTAAGAACTACCAACATCCGTTGTTTTCACAATGAGTAGTGTACTTTGGAAGCACAAAGTCCAGTCCGGTATAGCAGCACCATGCCCATTCCCTGCCTCTTTCATAGGACACTTCACTGCCATTTTCTATGAACATGAAACAAAAATAAATGTGGAAATTCCATTCTTAAAAAAACAAAGTGAAAAAAAGAAAGATAAGCCCAAGTTACCCAAGTACCAAGTATGCCTACTAATTGCAGCTCTACTCACCTTGCAAATGATTCATTGAGAACAAAGGAAAGAGATTTGTTCCTCTAGGGGTAGACTGGAGAGGTGGGCAGCAGCAGAGTTTGGCATATTTAAAGTAATGCTTTTTATGCTCTTCTAGTGCTTGGATGACATTGCTCCAAGATCTCCTGGCTTTTAGAGTTTGGATTGAGAAGTCTGTAGTTATCCTGATGGGTTTATCTTTGTAGGTCACCTTCTGTTTTTCTCCTACTGCTTTTAGTATTTTCTCTTTGTGTTGGGTTTCTAGAATTTTAATTATGATGTGTCGTGATGAGGATCTCTTCTGATCCAAGTTGTTTGGTGTTCTATATGCCTGCAATAGTTCCATGTTCATTTCTTTTCTTGCATTTGGGAAATTTTCTTCCATTATTTCATTAAACATGTCCTTTAAACACTGTATGGTTTCTCTGACTTGGAAAACCCAGAACACAGACATTCTTTGGAACCATATGAAGTGATAGCCAGAGTCAGGGGAAGGAATAAAGAGGGGGTGGGAGGGTAGAAAATGGGAAGGTATTGTAAAGTCGATGTGATACATAGGTGTATGAAACACTCAAATTCATTGTAAATACATTGTATTACATTTGTATATTAATAAAAATAGTGGGGAAAAATAAAAAAATAAAGTAATGCTTTTTAAAAAAGTTTGTTGTTTCTCTTTACAACTTCCCATGAATTTGCTATTTGGCCACATACTTTTGTTTGATTATAAAAATACATTAACTTGTCCTTGGAGATGTGCCTTTTTATCTGTGACTACCTAGAGCTCGAGGCGCCCTCCACCCACTTTCCAGGGGCATCCTATTGCACAAGCACGATGCTCTGTTGCACTGCTATGTAGAGGAAGCTTTGTCCTTTGCTCGTTCTGTGCTCCCCAAAGATCAACAGCTTCCTACAAGATAATGCAATGACCCCTCCTTCTCTCTGGCAATTATACATCTGTTGATTTCCCTTTGGCCCTACAAATCTCAGATGCAGAGGCTTGGCAGTTCCCAGCTCCTGCCTGAGAACTCTTTGTTCATCCTTTATCCTAGTCACTTTCTCATTCATGAGGCACACGACCTGACACCCACAACTTACGAAGGAAGTTCATTGTCTCAGTTACTTTTTCGTTGCTTTGACTCAATACCTGACACACACAAATTTAGGAAAGGAAAGATTTATTTTAGCTTACAGTTTCGGATGGTCACAGTCAGTTCAGGGATGGCCGGCTGCAACTGAAGTACATGGCAGAGGTAGAGGTGGAGGCAGCTTCTCAGGACATCACACACAGACAGGCAAGTGAGACTAATCGAGACTAGTCCAAGTCCCAGTCTTTGTCTCTCCTGCATCTGGGTATCGAAGGTGTGGCCACTACACACCTTTGGTCTTAACTCACACGCCTTTAGTCTTAAGTCACATGCCCTTAGTCTTAACTCACACGCCCCTAATCCCAACAACTGCAATCTGCCCTCCAGGCCAAACCCCAATCCACCAACATTACGTGGCTCCATAGACAATCCATAAAATTAAAATACATGAGACTTTTGGGGGACACTCTAGATCTTAACCACAACATTCATATTTCAGGGATTTTGATCTGATCATGGTCAGCTGGCAACGGTGGCATGGGAGAAGGGTCTTGCAGAAAAGTGCTGCTTGCAGCATTGCAAGAGGAAGGAGAAGCCGGAGCAAGAGTATGTCCTTCCAGGCCACACCCTCAGTCACCTGACCCTCCCAAGCAGGCCTTCTTCCCAATAGCACTATAATCCACAAAGTCCAAACATATGCTGCTTTTTGGGCACATGGCATATCCAAACCATTACCTCCTTTAGTGATCAAGGCAGAGGCTTCAGCTCATGTTGCCTAAGTGGGTAGCTGCAGAGGAGCTGCCTCACAGGCTGAATGCTCTTACAGCACCTGCTGAGATAGGTGTGATAGGTAGCCTTGCTTCCTCTCTTTAGATCTTTACCTCTTCTTAGGACACTGAGCTCATGAGGAGAAGATGCTGCGTGGTCATCGCCAGTACCCATCATAACAGTGACTGGTGATAGTGCTTTGTGAAATAATAGCATTTTCTTTAATGGGTTGCTAGAATCTCCCCTTCTCTCTACTCCTAAGGCTTGCTTTCCTAACCCTCTACTCCTCTTATCCCCATGAGTGTTCATAAAACGCAGGAAGGTAGGGAGAGGCCAAGGGTTGTGTAGGAGTGTCTGAAATCTTCCTTCTGAAGTGTTGCCAGTCCTACTGCCGGCACACACATATTTTTTCCATTGTTGCAGGTGCCTGCTGAAATGTATGTCACCCTAAGCGACCTTCTCCGAACATTGCTTCAAACCAAGACACTGTATTTGAGCCTAGTGGTGGGTACCAAGCACAATGGTGGCAAGCTGGTCACAACTGGTCCCGTCTATGTCCTAATATTTCCATTCAGTCTGAAGTGTGCCTATGAGCACACACCATTCTAAATTTTAATTTTATTTGTTTTAGGGCAGTGCCAGGGAAGTGTTCCCTGACTTCATGAATCCTTCCTTTTTTTTTTCAGGTTGTGAAGAGAATACTTCATTGGGAAAATTACAGGAGGAAATGAGGCAGATAGAGGAAAGGAGGATAGAAAAGCTTCTCCTAGTCAGAAGGGGGACCCTGAAATGTGGCTGGCCCAGAATCCTTCTTTGTGTATCTCCTTGGAACGAGAGTAGTCTCCAACATCTGGGTCTCAGGCTAGCACCGGCCCAGGTCCATGGTCTCGAAAGTCCCTGGCGGCTGGGACAAATGAGTGGCCACTGAAGCTCCACCTCCTCTCAGCATACTCCCATCAGATTCCGCTGCTGATACTGATTGACAGGAGGAGGAGCTTTGCTCGGCCACCTTCCTGCTGCTACTGCCATTTCAAAGCTATCCTCTGGTAACTTCCTGTAGAACAAGTCCCCCACATGCAGTGTGTGAGGAAATGGTCGTCAATTAAACCAGTCCCTGGGGTGCAGCCGCCAGGGGCAGAGAACCTAATATGGACACACAGTCCAAACGGAAATGTTGGCAGTCGCTGCAGTCATGTCCTTCGTGAAAGTACCTATTTTCTCTAACCCACAGCCAGGACTAGAATCACATTTTCAATTCAGGTTGTCACGCCTCTTTGCTTCCTTCCATCCAGAGCAAGTTCTCAGCCTTTGCTGCCTTTTACCACGGTGACTTCTTTCAGCCTTCTCTCAGAACCTGTGGGTTCTGAGACTTTTGATTGGAGAGAGCATCAATACAGAGTCAAGCCCTGAGATGTTAGGTCCTAAACCAGTGCAGATTAGCTGCAGGACATTTGTCCTCTCCAAACCTGTTTTCTCATCTATAAAATGGGGAGAATGTTGACTGGCTCAGTTGCTTCCCAGGGTCCTTTGGAAGCTAAAATGGGAGAGCAAACATGAAATTACTTCAAGGCTGCAAAACATTTCAAAAGAAGTGTTCATTTTAATGGCACAGATTTTTAAAGTGTCATCTTTGAACATGTTGCTCCTGATAGAGAAAATACTACCCGTAACTTTCCTTCCTTCTCTTTCTGAACACACACAACGTGCACACTCACACACACAGGCCTTTTCTCTAGTGTGGCCATTGGAGAAATTGTGTCAACTTGTTCCAATCGGGGAACGTCCAGGAAACAAATTTCAGGAGCGTGTTGTTTACTTGAGGGCCAGGAAGTGGGGAGGGACTCCTACCTAACAGCTTGAAATGAGACAAAGAGGGAAGAAGTGCATTTTTGCAGGCTTTTCCTAAAGTAGGTCAGTCTTTGTCTTGAGCCCTACTTAGTTTTGCACCAGAGAGAGTCTGGTTTGCGCCTGGTTTGCTGGGATCTTCACTGCACAGATCTCAGTAATTGGTCACATCACTTTCCTGTCTTCGCATTGTTTGTGAGTGGCAGGCTTGGGCCAGCTGTCCTGCAGTTTCGGGAAGACTGGTGTCCCTTTGGACTAGCCTGAGTGGCTACCATCAGGGGCAAAGAACCTAACATGGGACTCTTCGCTCTCCCACGTGTGCATGGTCGATGTGGAGTCTCTCTCTTTTCTAGCCTATGGTGTGAATTGTTTAAATTAAGTCAGGAAGTGGATCCATTTGCTTACCCTAATTCTCCACTTGTGATATGTGGGGTATTTAATGATTCTGTATATAAACTATCCAAATAAATTCCATTTATCTCTATAAACTCTATTAACTCTGCCTTTCTTAGAACCCTAATGGATATTGGTATGGTGACAGTGTGCTAAAAATCCAACATTAGGGATGCTTTTGTAATTTTGTAACCTTCTGTGACCAGGTTGCAAAATGATACAACTCAGACTGCCAATATACTGAAGTGACTCCATTCTGCAGTGATTACGGCATCAGGTCATGTGTTTGCTGGCCAGCAGTCGGCTGTTAATAAGGATCCTTACCTTGCCTTAATTGATGTATGGTGGGTTTTAAATTGGCGTGTGGTGGTCTCTTAATTCTGACCTACAATAGCACCTGAAGTGGTTCTTACGAGAAAGAATTATAGCAATAGAGTTCTCTAAGGCTTTTAATGCTTCCTGGGGTTGGTTGTCTAGCTTCGTGAGACCCAAAGTTGCTGTGGCCTCTCTTAATAATGTAAGGAGAACCTGTAGTCTATGGTGTGAACTGTTTAAATTAATATAGAAAGTAGATCCATTGATTGCCCTAATTCTCCACTTGTGAGATGTGAGGTACTTGGTGATTCTGTATATAATTCATTTGAGTACTTTTAGAAAAGTAAAAAATATAATGATACTGTTAGCATCTTTGGATAAACTAGTGAAGGAAAGAAATGATCTCCAGGCACGCACCAACAATTTAAATTCTCAGCATGCAGAGAGTGTAATAAAAGAGAGCAATAAGCTCAAGGATTCAAATTCCCAGCTCCAGACATGGATAGACACCTTGAAAATTTCTAAATGTGTCTTGGAGGATAGTTTTCTCTCCTTTAGAGTAGGGCTGAAATTGCTGAAGAACAGGCTCAAACCCTCATAATCAGATTAGCTGAATTACAGCACCAGGCTCAGGCTCGATGGGTATCTGCAATTTAGGTGAGGGCACTTATTTGGAAAGAATGGTATCTTATTAATTGGAATATTTAGATAGAGATGTGTGCGAGGAACTGGAAGAGGGTGAGTAACTCACAAACCCCAAAGAGGCTATTTTTCCTGGAGAAGAGATTTCTCCACCCTCAACTGAAGAGGCATCCCTACCCCTTCCACCTGTGATGTAGGCTTCTTCCCTTGTAAATGAGAAAACTTATCCTGTGTTACCCGCAGAAACAAGACACTCCCAAAGGCAGTTCCAGGCAAGACAATGCTGATGCTCCTCAGGACCCAACCCAACCACCTACTTTTTCCTCTAGGCCAATAACCCTGATAAAGTCTCTGAAAGCCCCTAATGGTGAGGTCCACAGTATGGTTCATGAGGAGGTATGATACTCCCCCAGAGACCTTCTTGAGTTTTCTAATTCTTATAAGTAGGGGTCTGGAGAACAAGTATGGGAATGGATTTTAAGAGTGTGGGACAATGGTGAAAGAAATACACACTTGTATCAGTCTAAGTTTCTTGATATGGGCCCACTGGGCAGAGATTCTGTATTTAATATTGCAGCTTGTGAGGTTAAATAAGGCATTAGTAGTTTATTTGGTTGGTTGGCAGAAATATGGGCCAAAAGATGGCCTACTATAGGTGAGCTGGAGATGCCTGATAATCCTTGATTTACTGTGGAGGAGGGTATTCAAGGCCTAGGAAAATGAGATTGCTGGAGTGGATTTGCCAGACAAAACCAACTCCTCCACATACATGGGGTCCAGAAAAGGTGCTCTTAACCATGCCTTTAAGAAGCCAATTTGGTGAGGGAAGCGCCAGAATCTTTGAAGTCTCCTGACATTAATTTTCTCTATGAGCCAGACCTGAAAGTGGGAATGGCAGCCACACAACTACAGAAGTTAAATGGTATGAGTTTAATTGGATCTCAGAGTGGCAGGGCCCAAGTGGCAGCACTTAACTGTCAAAGGCAAAGTGGGCATACGTATTGTAATGTACAGCATAGGTAAAGCAATAGTCAGAATGGCTTAGCACATTTAGACTCATGGCACTGGCTAATCAGTCATGGTGTACCCAGAAGTGAAATTGATGGATCCCTACTAAATTTTTATTGGATGTGTATAGAAAGAAAAATTCTTGCGCAAATGAGCAAAAGTTTACTTCAGGGGGCTTCCTGTCAAGATTGCGACTGAGTAACAGCACTGCACACTGTCTCCTCATCAGCTCACTTAAAAAGTCAAGAAGAAAGTTAGAAAAAGCATGCTTGATGTAGCTAGGAAAGAGAGGACCATCCCCCCAAACTGAAAGGCGACCAGCGAGAGGCCAGAAACTCCGAAGGATCATTGAAACCGGAGGGAAAAATAAAATCCCCACAGCCGGGAAGCCACGGCAGTGGGCTCCAAAAGGCAGGCAGCTGCGGATGGAGGAAAGCACGCGGGGACCTGAACATCGGATGGAGTGGAGCTGGGAGAGAACGGAACTGGGAGAGAGCAGAGCACACAACAACGGGAGAGGAGGCTGCGGGCAGGTCTGAAACCCTGAAGCCACATCGGATGAGGAGGAAAGAAGCAGCCCAATTGGTGCGGCCCCGTGCTGCTGGCATCCCCAGATCACAAACAAGGTCTGGAGGCCAGAACCTCAGCCCGAGGTAAGAGCGGATCCGGATAAGTGGGAATTATTGGCAGTGGGCAGCCCCAGCATCAGAAGCACCAACCTGTGGGTGTGTGTACTACAAACGTAGCGTGCTCTCCCCCTAGAAAAGGCCCCAGGATCCCAGATCAGAAACGGGGCTCAACAGCCGTCACAGGCAGTGACGTCAGCAGGAGCCATTTTCTTCCCTGCTCACCAGTGACAGTCAGAGGTAGCAGAACCATGGGAAAACGTGGTAACAAATCTTATACAGAAAGATCTGACTCCCCAGGGCAGGGTGCAAGGGGTGCTGAAATTGCAGAACTCAAAAAACAGATGGGCAAGAATGATGGTGACTTCTGGGCCCAGATAGCCAGTGAATTAAAGCAGGAATTAAAGCAGAAATTAAAACAGGAAGCAAACCAGGAAATAAAACAGGCAGAGCAACAGATACAACAACACTTAGATAAGCAAAAAGCAAGCCTTGAAAATAAATTAGAGGAGACCAACAAAGAAATGAGGAAGCACAGTTACAAATCTCCTACAAAAAGACCTGAAACCCCAGGAGATGGTATCAGAGTAAATAAAGATGAATATGGCAAAAATGATGACGATTTCTGGGCCCAGAAATTCAATGAATTAAAGCAGGAATTAAAGCAGGAAATAAAACAGACAGCAGAAGAGCTACACCAACACATAGATAAGCAAAAAGCAAGCCTTGAAAAGCAGCTAGAGGAGACCAGAGAAGAAATAGACCAGAAGATAATAAAGACAAAAGAAGAAAATAAGAAGAACACAACAGAGATATAGAAAAATTGAATGCAGATATTCAGGAAATGAAAAACACACTTTAAACAACTTCAGGATAGAATGTCAGACCTAGAAAATAAAGTGACTGAGCTGCAACATACAGGCCATGAAGAATACAAAGTAAATAAAGAAAGCGAATCATTACAACGACTGATAGATGATTCGAGGAGAAACAACCTCAGAATTATGGGAATCGAGGAGAAGACTGAGGACAAAACAAAAGGCTTAAAGGACATGTTTAATGAAATAATGGAAGAAAATTTCCCAAATGTAAGAAAAGAAATGAACATGGAACTATCGCAGGCATACAGAACACCAAATAACTTTGATCAGAAGAGATCCTCATCATGACACATCATAATTAAAATTCTAGAAACCCAACACAAAGAGAAAATACTAAAAGTGGTAAGAGAAAAACAGAAGGTGACCTACAAAGATAAACCCATCAGGATAACGGCAGATTCTTCAATCCAAACTCTAAAAGCAAGGAGATCTTGGAGCAATGTCATCCAAGCACTAAAGGAACATACATGCCAACCAAGACTGCTATATCCAGAAAAATTATCTTTTAATTTAAAGGGAGAACTTAAAACTTTTCATGACAGAGACAGCTTAAAGGAATCCGCAGCCACTGAACCAATATTGCAGAAAATACTGAAAGGAAACTTGGACAGTGAAAGGGAGACCAGCGACACCAATGACCCCAGAGAAAAAGTGACAATAGCTAGAGGAGAATGAGCTGAGAAAAAAGTATGTTGGTAATTAGTGAAAATGAGTAAATAATATATGAAAGTTAAGGAATTCTGAAATAACTAAATTTGCCTTCATGTCTATCACTTTAAGTATATTTATGTGGTATAGATTTGAATTCATTTAATGTAGCAATGTGATATAGTTTAACTTTGTATTGTTGTAGCAATTCGCTTATCAGGTCACTAATGAAAGTTTATCCTAAGGAAACTGATTGATGTGAAGATAACCTTGTGAATGTAAAAATATGGACCTTCCAGTATTCAGCTAAGGTGATTGAATTTTATGTATTTATTTATTTTTTCTCTTTCCTAAATTAACTAGTCTTTTGAACTATATGCTTATAGTTATTTTCTAATGTGAACTGGAGGGTAAGGCCAGGTGTAATAATAACAAAGATATAGGAAAATATGGGAAAAAACTTTTGGTGAATATCCCAATGAAGGGATTGGTTGGATTCAGAGAACAGATATCAAGATCTAACTACTGTGAACCCATTAGAGGAATAGGAAGCTGAGGTAGAGTGGTGACTTAAGTGAAATGACTTAGGTGCAGAAGATTAATATGTTAAACACTGTATGGTTTCTCGGACTTGGAAAACCCAGAACACAGACGTTCTTTGGAACCATATGAAGTGATAGCCCGAGCCAGGGGAAGGGATAGGGAGAGGGTGGGAGGGTAGTAAATGGGAAGGGATTATAAAGTCGATATGACACATAGATGTACGAAGCACCCAAATTCATTGTAAATACTATATATTACATTTGTATATTAATAAAAATAGTGGGGAAAAAGTTTACTTCAAATAGTAACAACAGAAAATCACGTTTCCTCAGTCAATTTCCAGACTTGAGCTGGTTTACAGACCCAGTGCACCTTGAATAAAGGGGAGGCCAGGTCTCCTTGAAGAAGGACCCTGATGTACTACCAAAGAGAGACATTGTCATTATTTCTTTCATCCTTCCCCAAAGGAACCTGTGGTCCTTTACTAGAGTAACCGTACATTTGGGAAAGAGAAATGATCAAACATTTCAGGAACTACTGGACACTGGTTCTGAGCTAATGCTAATTCCAAGAGATCCAAAACATTATCATCCACCTCCAGTTAACATAGAGACCTATAGAGGTCAGGTAATCAATGCGGTTTTATCTAAGGTCCGACTCACTGTGGTCCCCATAGGTCTTTGTGTTCATCCTGTAGTCATTTCCCCAGTTCCAGAATGCATAATTGGGAATGACACACTTAGCACCTGGCAGAGTCCTCTTATTGGTTCCCTAACAGGAGGGCTATTGTGGTGGGAAAGGCCAAATGGAAGCCACTGGAGTTGCTCCTACCGAGGAAAATATTGAATCAGAAACAATATGGTATCACTGAAGAGATTGCAGAGATTAGTGTCACCATCAGGGACTTAAAGGATCCAGGCATTGTGGTTCCCACCACATCCCCATTCAGCTGTCTTATATGGCCAGTGTAGAAGACAGAAGGATCTTTGAGGATGATGATGGACTATTGTAAACTTAATCAAGTGGTGACCCTAATTGCAGCTCCTGTGCCAGATGTGGTTTCCTTACTTGAACAGATTAACACATCTCCTGGTACCTGGTATGTAGCTATTGATTTGGTTAATTCTGTCTTATCTACACCCATCCATAAGGACCACCAGAAGCAATTCGCTTTCAGATGGCAAGGTCAACACCATTACTGTGCTGCCTCGGGTATATCAGCTCTCCAGCCCTGCATCACAACTGTATCTAGACTTGTTGGTGAATAATTTGTGTGTCAGAGGCTGGGAAATAAATCCTACTACATTTCAAGGGCCCTCTATCTCAGTGAAATTTCTAGGAGTACAGTGGTGTGGGAAATACAGGGATTTTTTTCGAAGGCAAAGGATAAGTTATTGCACCTACTCCTCTTACATCCAAGAAAGAGGCACAATGCCTAATGGGCCTATTTGCATTCTGAAGACGGTAGATTCCTCACTTGGGTGTATTACTCTGGCCAATTTACTGAGTGACTCGGACAGCTACTGCTTTTGAGTGGGGTCCAGAATAGGAGAAGGCTCTGCAACAGGTCCAGGCTGCTGTTCAGGCTGCTCTGTCACTTGGGCCATATGATCCCACAGACCCAATGGTGCTTGAGGTGTCAGTGGCAAACAAGGATGCTGGCAGGCTCCCCTAAGTGAATCACAGTGGAGGCCCTTGGGGTTTTGGATGAAGCCCTGCCATTGTCTGCATATGATTATTCTCCTTTTGAGAAACAGTTCCTTGCCTGCTACTGGACCTTAGTAGAAACTGAACCTTCGACCATGGGTCATCAGGTTACAATATGACCAGAACTGCTCATTATGAACTGGGTGATGTATGACCCTTCAAGTCATAAAATTGAATGTGTGTGACAACAGTCCATCATCAAATGGAAGTGGTATATACATGAGTGGGCCCAAGTGGGTCCAGAAGGCACTAGTAGATTGCATGAAGAAGTGGCTCAAATGCCCATGGTGCCTACTCTTACCCTTTGTCTCCCAGCATGCACCTATGGCTTCATGGGGTACACCCTATGATCAGCTGACAGAGAAAGAAAAGAACAGGACTTGTTTCACAGGTGGTTCTACATACTGACTCATGGGCTGTAGCCAATGGTCTGTCTGTCTGGCCTGGGACATGGAAGGAACACAGCTGGAAGATTGGTGAGAAAGACATTTGGGGACAAAGTATGTGGATAGACCTCGCCATATGGGTGAAGGATGTAAAGATATTTGAGTCCCATGTAAAGGCTCATCCAAAGGTAACCTAGGCAGAAGACGACTTTAGTAGTCAAGCGGACAGGATGACTCCTTTCGTAGAGAGCAGTCAGCCTCTTTCCTCAGACACCCTTCTTGTTGGCCAGTAGGCTCAGGAACAGAGTGGCCGTGGTGGCAGGGATGGAGGCTATGCATGGCTCCACAACATGGGCTTTCCCTCACCAAGACTGACCTGGCTACAGCCACTGCTGAATGCCCACTCTGCCAGCCGCAGAGGCCAACACTGGGTGTTGGCACCTTTCCTCAAAGTGATCAACCTGCAACCTTGTGGAAAGTTGATTATATTGGACCACTCCCATCATGGAAAGGACAGCAGCGTTTTGTCCTCCCAGAAGTAGATACTAATTCCAGTACGGGTTTGCTTTTCCTGCGTGTAATGCTTCTGCCAGAACTACCATTCATGGACTGACAGAATGCTTCATCCATTGCCATGGTATCTCACACAGCATTGCTTCTTACCAAGGAACACGTTTCATGGCCAAAGAATTGCAGTGTGAGCTCATGCCCATGGAATCCATAGGTCTTACCATGTTCCCCACCATCCAGAAGCAGCTGGATTGATAGAATGGTGGAATGGTCTTCGGAGGATACAATTACAGTGCCAGCTAGGTAGTAAATACCTTGCAGGGATGGGACAAAATTCTTCAAAAGGTTATGTATGCTCTAAATCAGTGACCAATATATGGTGCTGTCTCACCCACAGCCACAATTCATGGGTCTAGGAATCAAGGGGTGGAGACAGGGAAGGTACTATTACCATCACTATTAGTGACTCACAAGGAAAATTTTTGCTTTATTTCCCTGAGACCTCATGCTCTGCTGGGTTAGAAGTTGTAGGTCCAGAAGAAGGAAGGCTTGTACCAGGAGGCACAACAACAATGCCAATAAACTGGAAGTTAAGACTTCCTCCTGATCATTTTGGCCTCCTTGTGCTGCTGAGCCTCCAAGATAAAAAGTGAGTTACCATATTAGGAGGGGTGATTGATCCAGACTACCACGGGGAGGTTGGACTGGTGCTTCATCACGGAGGCAAGGAGGACTATGTTTGGACTGCAGGAGAAGTTTTGGGGTGCCTCCTTGTCTTGCTATGCTCTGTTATTAAAATCAATGGCAAACTAACACAACCCAGTTCAGATAAGATCACAAGTGGCCCAGAACCTCTAGGAATGAAGGTATGGGTCACGCCACCAAGAAAAGAGCCAAGACCTGCTGACATGCTTGTTGAGGGCCAAGGAAATACAAAATGGGTAGTAGAAAGTGGTTATAAATACCAGCTAAGACCATGTAACCAGTTGTAGGGGTCCCTGTCCTGCAGGGACCCCCAGAACAGCTGAGGAGGGGTCTGACGACAGAGTAACACACTCTGGGAGCCCGTTTCAGTGAATGCAGTCTCATTTCATTTAGGAAGTCCAGGGGCTTAAATAGACTAGGATAATGAGGAAGTTATCTTGAGCCAATTAGCAAGGCCTTAACTAGTGGGGTCGCCCAGCGGGAGGGAAGGAGTACAGGAAGGAGGATGGGGCATGCCAACCAGCAGTTCATCACTGGACGAGGTGGCCATGAAGTGTGCTTCTATGGGGTTGTCCCGGACTAGTGCTAGATGGGCTTCCACCCAACCTGAATCCCCTACAACCAGTTATTAAAACAAGGATTATAATTAGAATTTCTTCTGTGTGTTGTCACTATGCTTATACATATATATGTTATTAATTGCCTTAATATTGGATTTTGTTAAGTTACATTCTAATGTGTAAGTAACTGAATGTGAGAAGAATAAGGACTTTCCAAATTTGTTCTTTGTTTTCTATTGTGGGGGGGAAATTATTGTTTCTGATTGTATACTGTGTAGCTGTGTTATATTGGGCATAATTAAGAATTTGACTATTGTATTTAGAAATTAAGTATGGTTTAAGGAGATGTATATAGCTGTTGGGGTGGGCTGTGACTGTTGGAGAAGTTGTGTCAACTTGTTACAACCAGGGAATGTCCAGGGAATAGCTTTCAGGTGTGTGTTGTTTACTTGAGGGTCTAGAAATAGGGGAATGGGCACCTACCTGGCAGCTTGAACTGATAAAAGGAGGGAAGGAGATACCTTGTTGCAGTCTCTTCCTAAAAAAGTGGTGGCCTCCTTGACGAGAGAGACTTGGGTTTGCTCCTGGTTTGCTGGGGTCTTTACTTCACAGATCTTGTAGTATATTTGCAACAGTCTCTCGTCTTTGCCTAGTTTTCTTGGCCAACCATCAACAGCAGGCTTGCACCAGCTGTCCTGCAGTCTCTATGCTTGCTGGACCACCCAGCTTTCCCAGGTATGCATGGCCAAGTTGGACTATCTTCAAACTTATAAGCTCTCCAAATAAATTCCTTTTATTTCTATAAATTCTATTAACTCTGCCTCTCTTAGAACCCTAAACAATAAATCTAGTATCTCTAGCATGCAACATGATGTTATGCCAGTAGTTCAGCAGCAAAGGGCTAAAGTAACATAGTGAAGGTTTCAATTTCTTGACGGCAGAATCATGAGACGTGCTGCCTGGAGCTCCGTCAGTGGCTCTGTTCTGAGGAGAGCTGAATGTAAGATATAGAATCATCACATGACAAGAAGACTTAGCAGTCACTGGATTAGAGTGTTTCTCGCCTGTAGCTGGTGACTTGCTTAGGACAGTTGGCTGGTCCGCAGAGTCAAGACCAGACAGGCAAGTTTTGGTTCCTGGACCTTGATCTCCCACTTCCTGAGTTTATCCAGGCCCAGGAGCCAACCAACTCATTAAAGACTGTGGTATCTGGTGATTAACCTGATGAGGTCACTTTGGTCATGAAAGCATGTCCTCATGGCATTTGGAGGCAAAGGTGATTGGGTACTGAGTGAGAGTAGCTGAGTATGGCAGTGGCCCTCAGAGTCACACGCTGTGGCTCACAAAGTGACATTAGCAGGAAGCAGGCAGAGCTGCCCTGTCCCTAAGTCATCACAGCATTATTTATATAAAAAATGTAGCTCTGTGTTTAGAACACTTGCCTGGAAAACACGAGGCCCTGGGGTCCAGCCAGAGACAAGCTCCTCATGGTGTGGCAGACAGAAATCCAAGAGAGAGAAGACCAGGGATGGGGGGAATGTCTGGAAACTAAGTGTAAGGTCAGAGCTTTGCCAGGAAGAAGCTGTACTGATATTTCTACCCCCTTCCTTTATTTAGTTCAAGCTGACATTTGGGCCACTCACACCCAGGGATTAGGCCACCCACATGGTACTGGTCTCAAGTCAGTCACACACACCTACAAGTCACACACACCTAAGGCTCTGCCCTGGGAGTTTTCTTATCTCTGCAAGTTGACAAAACGTCTGCCCTGTCCAGCCAGGCCCCACCTCCTAATAGCACACGATTCCATAAGGTGTCCCACTATAGCCAAATGCATGAGGCATTTGGGGAACGTTCCAGATCCAAACCACAACAGTAAGTCAATTGCCTGGGCTGGGCTTGAACATGTTGATCTTCCCACCTCAGCTTCCCAGAGTGCTAGAGTCGCAGCCCTGGACCGCCATGCCTGGCTATTCAGGAAACTTTATTTAGAAACAATTTTCATCTTGAAAAAACAATAAAAAATTAAAATAATATAAAAAACATTAAAATGGTCTTTTCCTAAATTCTCCAATCAACATTAGCCAATTAGTCTTACCATTTATATAAAAATATGTATTTTTATCATGTATGACATTTTTATTTAAAATATTCTAGTTATAAAATCTTTATAATTTTATTTTAAAGTTTTAAATAGACACTGTCTTAACCTTTTTTTTTTTTTTGAGACAGGGTCTCACTCTATAGCTCAGGCTGGTCCTGAACTCAAGATGGAGCCCAGGCTGGCCTTCAACTCACAGCCTGCCAAGAGCGAGTGCTGGGATTACAGGCATGCATCATCACACCGGCTTATGTGGTGCTGTAGAGTCAAACCTCAGTACTTAGCGCTTGACTTAGTGCTTGCTAGGCAAGCGCTTTAACAGCTGTGCCATTCTTCCAGCCCCGTCTTAACCATTTTTAAATGTACTGTTCAGTGGCATTAAGTATATTCACAGTGATGTGCTACAGGTCATTTACCCACAGAACTTTCCTTCTTGCAAAATTTGAACTCATTTTTTCACTCATTTTTTCTGAACCGTTTGAGGTTTATTTACCTCATATCTCTCTTTTATATATTTCAGTGGATATTTTCTAAATAAAGAGACATTATCTTGTATAATCTTGGTTCAGGAATCTAGTCCAATAAATTTACATTGAAACAATATTCTGCCATTTGTGTTTTAATTTTGTTAGTTGTCCTAAAAATGCTCTTCCTAGCATTTCCCCCTCCAGTACAGACCCTAGTGTAGACAGAGGTGTTGCACCTGGTGATTGTGTCTTTTCTGTTCTTTCAATCTAGATCATCTCCCCAGACTTTATCTTCTAAGATTTTGACGGTGTTAAAGATGATCCCCTTCCATTCCCCTTAATAAAGCCAACACTGCCCTGGGTTTCTTTCTTTTTTATTTGTGGTACTGAGAACTAAGCCAGGACCTCTTGCATGTGGACAAGCACCCTACTACCCGGCTTTCCCCAGGTTTCCTTGTGCCTTCCCCACTGGAGCACCACAGCTGTTCCCGGTGCTTCTGAGGCCTTGCACCTGGAGGCATGTGGCGTCTACCTGCTCCTCGCCGGTGACATCACATTGGAGCACATGATCAGGGAATTGTCTTATTTCTTTACTGTGTGATTATCAATTTCTTGCCTTGCAACTATGAACTAGTAGGTGAGAAGACACGTTAAGATCATGCAAATATCCTACTTCTCACCAGCTGTCTGGAATCCACAGTTTCTTGCCTGATCCAGTCTCACTCAGATGGCTGCAAAATTCTCTCTCCTCACTCCTGCTCTCTCTTCACTTTTCCTGGTCTGCCCTCAGCATCCTCCCGTCAGGAAGAGCCCTCCTTTCGCGTCTGTGTGTTGTCTGCCTCTTGAGATTAGCATGAGCTCACGGATTTTTATTTTCTCAGTGGTTTACCATTGCTCACATTGTCTTAGGTTGGTCGAGAGAAGCTGGCACCTGTGTCCTTGTGACTTGCTCCTTTTTCCTTTTTTTCTTTTTATTTTGGTTGACACTTTCTTGCTTTCCGACTTAACCATTTCAAGTATTCCTAGAGAAAAGTTGAAGGGAAAGGTCACCTTGTGCCTGCTTTGCTCCAGCTGGAGGATTACTTACCCCTGCTTTGCACCTGCATGTCAGTGAAAGTCTCAGGTGAGCACACAAAGTGAATTTGCACCCGGGTGCAAGAACACTTTGGGTCCTTTCTGTGACACGGGAAAGGAGAGCGGTTAAACACCACAGCAATGTGGCACACAGGCTTTGGCTAATATAGAAAAAACCAGGTTCGAGACCTACATAATCCAGTAGCTGTGACAACGGACAAGAGCAGTCTTGGGGCCTTGTACCCGGAGTTAGACGACCTGGTTTCAAATTTCAACCTGGTTGCTTGCAAGTTGTGTGTCCTTAGGCCACAGACTTAATTTTTTTTTTTACCTGAAAATGCGGGTTGTAACGGCATTATCATAAAATAACACAAAGATTGCATTAAATGCGCTGCGTGAGTTCTCGGAGGAATCTACAGCACACAGCAGCCGCTTCGTAAGTCCCAAGTGCCATCATCAGTTATATTCGCCGGATTCTTTGTTCTTTTTAACATTTTCCTTATTTTAAGTGAATGAAAAAAAAAATAGCAGCATTCTTTTCAAGTTGAAAAATATTCTGCTGATAGGGTTAATTTTTGAGATTATATGTGGAAACCGGTAAGATCATTTTGGTGACATAACTTTTGTTTGCAGACATGATAAAAAGATTTCTAAGTAACACTGCTAAGTATTAAAATTAGTTAACTGGAGGTATTTAGAAAGCAGTAGCTAGAATGCTCACTAGGGGGAGCTATTACAACAAATTAGGTGCCTCTTTTGCGAAGGTTCTGTGCGGCTTAGCAACTTAGTGAGACCTTGCCTCAAATCAAAAATAAAAAAATGGGGTTGCAACTCAGTGTGAAAGCCCCGGGGTCAGTCCTCAGAACAAAGAAAACTTGTGCAAACTTTATAGTTTATTGATAATGCTTCTTTACAGTGAAGTAAAAATTGGTAAGTATTGTGGTGTATTTTCATGCATACAATAAATGTGACTGCTGATTATTTTAAAAGAGACAATGTAATTTGGAGAAAAATATTTGTAAAGCTTTGGAAATCATTGTGGGGCTTCATTTTTCTTCTACAAAAAAGGGTTTTATAGAAATAATAAAAGCTAAATAATCACTGGGATATGTAGTTGAATAAAGTACATTTAAAAACAAGAAGTAGTGGAATAAAAAGAGGCCATTAAAATAGTTTCCAACCTTCTCTGAGGTAGCTGGAGATAGTAAAATCAAGACAAGTGAAGTTCAAAAATAGCCCCCTCCTCCCCCCGGTGCTGCAGAAGCAGCCTTGGGAGAGCAGTAGCCTTGACTCAGACACAGGTTGGGAGTTCAGGACTCAGGGTGACACAGGAGGAAAATCTCCCTTCAGGCAATGGAGTGGTCCAGGTCTGGCCACGCCCTCTCCTGGGCAGCTTATCCAGCCTCTGTTGCTCTGCTAACACAAGAGAGCTGGAGTTCCAGTGTGCCTTTGGGTTCTGGAATTGCATGATGTTAACAATAAAAAGTGGTAAATTAAGCTGGGTGCAGTACCACAGCATTTAATCCCAGCTACTTGGGGTGCTAAGGCATGCTGACTGCAGGTTCAAGGCCAGGAGGGGTTACTTAGTGAGACCTTGTCTCCAAATAACAGTAAAATGGCGGAGGCAGTAGCTTAGCACTAGCTGGATTCAATGCCTGTACCAAAAGAAAACAAAAGCTGTCAATGAGTCTAATTACATTAAAAGTAGTCATTGGCATAATTTTTAGTATCTTCAGTATTGTAGTCAGCTGTTCCCTGTTTTGCTCCAGCTAAATCTTATCAAACACCCCAAATTAGAGTATAATTTATTCATGCAAAAATTTCCAATACGTCTAACAATGATTTCTTAGTATTGGATCAAGCTGAAGGATGTTAAGCTGGATGTGTTAGCACCACAGGGAGGACAGACAGACTATAGTTTATGATTCAAAGTCAACTTGACCAGTAGAAGGAGGGTAAGTTTTAAGAGTTTGCACTAGCAACTGTAAAGGTGCATGTTGGTATGAATGTATCAGTGAGTTGCTTTCCTAACCCACAACCTCACTTTTATTTTTTGAGAGAAATGTCCTTTTGCATTTAGAAGATTTCTTTGATTCCACAGACTTCTGTTGACAATACACTGCTCTTATTTTAATCAAAATTGATTTTGTACTGTATACCACAACACTAAGAGCTTCTGGTGATTTACTTATAGCATGAAAACTGTCTGAAATTTACCTAGTCATTCTTCTCCTCTGTAGGATCCTGATTCAAACAAACTGTATATGTAAACAAACAAACCAAACAAACATAGGGGACACTTGTGGAAATGTGAGCCCTGAAAAAGAGCCGATGGTACTAACCAACTACTTTAATTTTAAATGGAAAAATGAGATGCATCTTTCTCTTTCAGACATACATAAGCTAAATTAATTACAGATGCAATGATATGTCTGCAATTTGTTTTAAAATAGTCCAAAATTTAGGGAGAGAAGGGAAGGATACAGATAAAATAAGCTGATTGTTGAATCTGGTCCTCAGCATGTTGGAGCAGGATTGCTCTCTAGTCTCTACACTTTTGCATAGGTTTGAAATCTTTTCATAATAAAAAGTTGAAAACAAATCACATGCCAAAAAATCCCAAACCTACCGTCATTATTTCATAACTTTGAACTTCATGTGGACCTAAACGAGGCATTTTTTACAAGAGAAATTTGCAGTTCCCAGTCTTTTTCCTGATGATTGGGTCTGAACGTGTTAATCAATGTTGCCCTGTCATGGCCCCTGACATAAGGAAAATGCTGAAATGTGATTTTTAAATCATAAAAATGTGCCCATAGTAATAGCTCCATTTTTGTATAATATTTAAATCAATTCATTGATTTCCAGTTGCCTGATGCTCTTACTTCAGTAACAAAATAAACGAGCCATAGTTCAGGAAAGTTGAATCCATTCGAGTTCATTTGCGTTTCAAGTCTGAGGCCGGTTAGGATCAGCCTCTTAGCTCTGTGCTGAAAGGCAGAGCATCAGCTTCTTTGTAAACCTTGGTTTTCGTTTTTCTTTTATTGTACAGTTGCTAACTACGTCTATGAAAAGAGAAATTAACAGCAAAACACATCTATAACCTGTCTCAGCTCCTGGTTTATTTGCATACACAGAACTACTAACAGAGTCAATGTCTTATAAACATCCTAAAAATAACAATTTATAAAATCAATTTCTTGATTCCATATTTTTGAGTTTCTTTTTAATTTTTGTTTCCCCGTACAGCAAAACTCTTCCTGTCACCTATACTTGCTGTCTTCATACATTTCTTTCTTGCATTCCCTTCAGCCAGGCTTTCACAACCACTATGACCCTAGTTTCACCAAGGTCATCGATGACAGACATTTTGTCAACCAAGGGTCAGCTTTCGACAGTCATCATCTGACTTGATCGGCCAGCCAGATACAAGCCTGGCCTGTCTTTTCTCTCTGTCTCTTGTTTTTGTCTCTGTTTCTTGATCTCTACATGTAGGGCTGAAGAGTGAATCCAGGGCCTCATGCCTGCTTGGCAAGTGCTCTACCACGGTGCTATGCTCCCAGCCCTCATATACATTATTTTAACTTTTCCATCTGATCAAGGTAATCTCCAGGTTCCCAGCTACTTCCCTGGTTATTCCTTCTGAATCCTTTTTGCTGATTATTCCTCATGGTCTTGATTTTAAGAGGTCGGGTTGCAGTCCCTCTCCCCAGGCTCACTATCATGGTACTATCTTTGTGTCAACTTGGCTCTAAATACTGTATAAATACAGATGCTTACAAATTTGCATCAAGTCCAGACTTCTCTAGAATTACAGACTCTTGTATTTGACTATCTCCTTTGACATCTTGAATGTCAAAAAGGCCTCTCAAAATTAACATGTCTCAAACTGAACTGCTAAACTCCCCACCCACCCTGGAAAGGGTTCCCCAGGGTCTGCTCAGCTAAGTTGATGACTGTTCCATTATTCCAGTTGTTCAGGCAAAATCCTTAAATTTTTTTCTCATCTTTCTAGAACCCATGTGCAATCATTATACAAATGTTAGGCTTTTTTTTTTTTATACTTGTAGTTTTTGTTTTTATGTACAGAAGATTGGGCCCAGGACTTTACACTGAGCTACATCCATAGCCTGTTTTTTAGTTTTGATTTTGAGACACGATCTCACAAAGCCACCAAGTTGCCCGGGCTGGAAATGAACTTTTGATCCTCCTGCCTCAGTCTCCCAGACTACTGGGATTACAGGCGAGCATCCCTGGGCTCTCTCACAAATTCCGTTGCTTCTACCATCCAAATGCGTCTGGTCCTTTCTGTTTCACACCACCTGCACTGCTCCTCCACCCTTCTCTCTCTGTAAAGTTTCCTAGCTGGCCTTGTCTTTGCTGCCTAATGCCTGTTCTCCACAAAGCAGCTGAGGTGGCTGTCTTAACTCCAGTCTGGCCCATGTATTCCTCTGTAGGGAGAAGCCCCGCAGCCTCCTACAGTTATCTCCGAGTTCTCAAACTGTGACTAATTTGTGTTTTAGATGCAGTTGTCCTGAAATTGACACTGGTCCTAGAGGCTCAGAGCATGGTGCTGGTGTCAGCTCCGCCCTGGTGAGAAGGCCTTGTGGGAGATGATGGCTGGATTGTGTGCAACAGGGAGGGATGACTTAGCAAGACAGGGTGCATCTACTTGCTCTCTTGAGAACTAGCTTCAAATCCTAGGAGAATTTCACCAGTTACTTCACAGGGCAGTGCCCACAATGACTTATTCAGTGCCCCATAGGGGGTGGCTCTTCAAGGTTCCATCGCCTCTACAACATAGCCACACTGGATACTAAGCGTCCAATGCCTGAACCTGTGGAGGACACACTCAGACAGCCTCGAAGCTACCGCAGTGACCTCTCTCCTGTGATTGATGTGTCCTCTCACTTTCCACCCCTGTTCCCATGAGAATATAAAGTCTACACAGGCAGATGTTTTGTACAGCTTTTCTTTGCTAGTATTACCACTGCCTACTTCAAAGCCTGATATATCATGGATAAGTAAAATTTATTGAATATGTAATTAATTGTGCCAAATAGTCACTAAATATTTCAAATTCTTCTTGTGTAAGTATCACATTTCTAAACATTAATAAGACATATAGAGCAAAATAAAATATAAAATTTCTACACAAGATTTGGTAGCAGTAGCTTGGTTGAAGAAAAGTAAAGGGTCCTACTGAAGTCTACTTTTTTTTTTGAGACAGGGTCTCGCTCTGTGATCCAGGCTGGTCCTGAATTCACTTCAGAGCCCAGACTGGCCTGTCTCAGCCTCCCGAGTGCTGGGATTACAGGCATGCACCACCACGCCCAGTTTATGTGTTGCTGGGGAATTGAACTCAGGTACTTAGTGCTTGGCTTAGTGCTTGCTTAAGCGCTTTAACCGCTGAGCCATTCCGCCAGCCCGAAGTCTACTTCTTTTTTTAGACAGAACCATGCCCTGTAAGTCTGCATTTTGGTAGCAAAAAATTATGGTTTTTATTTGGGTTGTATTTGGGCTGAATTAACCATGAAGATGATGAGTAGGAGAGGGAGATATAAGGTCACCTTATCAAGTTTGTCTTTATATTTGCCCTCTCTTCAAAACAATGTACAATTTATTTAAAAAACCCTAACTTTACATATTGCTGATTTTGCTGGGCTTCCTCACGAGCAGCATTACCACACCCAGGGGACAGACGAGGAGCCTGGGGCCAGGAGAAAGGGCAGCACCGCTGTCCCAGGTAGCACAGATACTCGGTGACAGTGGTGATGAGAAGAGAATCGAGCAATTACAACAGAGGACATGTCTGTTCTTACACGTGAGTGTGCATTATTAAAACATACAGAGCCTTCACAGAGTCGCTTAGGGTTTGCATATGTGACATTACTAACATCTGTCTAAAAACGAGAAATTCTACCTAGGTATGTTGTCGCTTCACTCTGCCAACTCACTGTGCTCCGTGGTGTGAGGACAGCGATGGAGTCTCCTCGTGTTGCTGGGAGGCACTTAAAGACGACATTTAGCTCACCGGGACACTTTCACTAACAGCTCTGCAGCAAGGGTGAGAATGGCAAGATGGGCCAACGTGGTGGACTCCGTGGTGAGCCCCACAGAATGGCCCAGTGGAAGAAGGACACAAGGATTCTCTGCCTGCTCCAGGCAAGTGACGTTATGACAAGAAGCAGAGTGGCTGTAGTGAGCAGACAAAGCCAATTTTCCAGACAAAAACTGAACCTACAAAGAGGATGGTGATGAGGCACAGAGTGTGTTGATCCCAGCTACAGATCTGAGAGAAAGCTGTTGCTTACGGGATGCAAGCATCTTGCTCTGGGGGTGGGAGTCATAAAAAAAGAATCAACTTACCCAGTTCTCAACTCTATTTTTTTTACATGTTTGTGTTACAGGTTCATTTACATATTGATTATGTACAGCTTGGGAAATTGGTGTGCACACACTACACTTCATTCTTTCTCTTTTGCCCTTCGCCCACCCCATCTCCCCCTGGCCTCCACCCTCAAGCTCCCTTCCCACTTCCTAGAAGTCTATCTCCTTGTTCCCTATGCTCTTGTTCACAGTTTGCTTTTTTAATCATTCACCACTTGGCTTAGTGAGACCATGCAATCCGCAACTGTTTATGTTGGCTTATTTCCTTAAGCATTGTGGTCTCAAGGTGCACCCATTTTCCTACAAGTGCTTTGAGTCTACTCTTCTTTACCACAGCATAGCAGCACATTTTTTTGTTTTGTTAAACAGACCATGAAACCTGGAGGTTATGTTAAAATTGACACACTCCTCTACCTCTCCGAGAACCCTGAGCTAGCCATGATAGAGAGAGGCCAGTCTGTGTTGGAAGGTCTCCAGAGTAAGAAGGACCAGTGACTCTTCTTCGGTGAGCTTCCCTGGCGTGTAACAGTGCTCTCTACTTCAGAAGAGAAATGTGGAAGGGCCTCAGTTAAAAGTAAGTGCTGCGTCAGCTACTCATGCTACCCTTCTGGCTTCCACAGGCAGAACGTGTTGCACCAGCGATAAGCTTCATTCAGATAGACACATCCTCAGAGGATAGGATCATGGCACATTTCATGTCCCGCTCTTCCTCCAGAAGAGGCAGCAGTAGGCAGGGCAGCCAGCGTGCCCCTACTCTGGGCTTGGTGCTCACAGCTCTGTGCATACTCAGCCTGGAAACGGGGCCCTTTTATCCACCAGAACATTCTGGAGTCCACTTCAGCTGTTTTAGTCAGAGTAAAGCCTCTTCTTTCTTCAAAGATAGACTTGCCTCTTGGCAGCTCAGTGGCCTTCATTAAAGCACTCACAAGTGTGGTAATAGGAGGACAGTACTACGTGGGAGGCTCCCCTGGGGGTGGACAGGGCACTGAGAGCCAGTTGGCATTAGAGCACGAGCTGGGTGTGTGGACGAGGAAGGGTGGGGAGCAGGGCTAGATTCAGGGGGCAGCAGCATGAAGGTGGGGCTGCAAGACAGCTTTGTACACTCAGAAAACAAGTGGTGGACAGTGAGCATTGGAGTGTGTGTCAGGACAGGGCAGGGTCAGTAGTCCAGGCAAAAGGTGGCCTTTGACAGAAGACAAGGAACCAGAGAATGAGCACGCAACCTGCTCTTCTAGAGCAAGGGGCTGGGCCGAGTAGTGGCAGCGTTGGAAGAATGGTGCGGAATTCCTAGAAAGCGTTCACTCTGCTCTGGGCCTGTCTGTCTCAGGGCCCTTTGCAGCTTTCTCCTGCACTGCTCTGCCTAACCCCTGCTACTGTGTGTCCCAGGCTCTAGCATCTGCTGTCTTCCAGCTGGATTTGGCAGATAATTTGGGGAAAGCCAATATCAAGAGTTTGTCCCTAACTTTCTACTTCAGGCTACAATTGCAGCTACAGTAGCTCCTCTTGAAAGCCCATCATCACCCAACAGGTCAGATGTAGCTCCCACTTCTGCTGGGTGACCCTGAATTGGGCTTTTGGAGTCATCAAACTTCCCTTTGCTCCTCCCACTTTGTGCTGGTAGGGGATCTTCTGTTGCTATGAATCTTGGGGTGGCCTTTCCATCCTCTCTTGGGTGTTTGAGCTCTTCTTTTACCTAATCACTGATCACTGTAGTGTTACATGTCCTCTTACAGAGTGGTTTGCTTCCTCCACGAATCATGCCTAATAGGAAGGTGATAACACTGATACCATTTGGGAGCAATCAATGAAACTGCAGGGGAAATGCGTTGCAGAGAGAAAGACAGAAGCTTTCAGACCAACAGGAAGTGATACACAGAAGCCTTGAGATCAACAAGAAGTGATATATGGGAACCTTGAGACCAACAGGAAGTGATACACAGAAGCTTTGAGAACAACAGGAAGAGACACACAGAGGCCGTGAGACTAATAGAACATGATACACAGAAACGTTGAGACCAGAAGGAAGTGATACATGGAACCTTTGAGATCAACAGGAAATGATACATAGAAACTTTGGGACCCACAAGAAGTCATACACAGAAGCTTTGAGGCCAATAAGAAGAGATACACTGCTGATGCAGGTGGGTGGCAATGAGAATGTGGATTCAGGAAGAGGCCAGGGTTCAACATGAAAGAAGTCAGTTGCAAAGATATAAAGAAGGTGGAATTCACCGTAGCTGGTGAGTAACCACTTGAGAGGCGTTGTGGCGGCATGCAGGTCTCTGACAAGACCGTGCTCTGGAGTGGAATGACTGCAGGAGGTGGGAAGATGGTCAGCTCCATTTTGGATTGGCAGAGGCTGAGGACCCCACGAACCCAACCAGTAGACAGCGAGATGTGCAACCCAGATGCTGGAGAACAACATGAGAGAAGCATCGACGTCTCACTGGCAGACAAAAACATACAGGTGACAGACATGGTGCAAGGTGATGTGTAGAGTAACAAGGAGAGGCGTCTTAGTCACTTTCTCATCACTGAGCAGTGGACACCTACAACTTAAAGGAGGACAGCCTTTTAAAAATATTTTTGAGTCTTTCTAATTTTTTTTCACTTATTCCTGCAGTACCAGGGAATGAACTCAGGACTTTACACATACTAGCCAAGCACCTCTACCACCGGTCCATACCTACAGCCCTACGAGAGGGCTTTTCAGCTCACAGTTTCGGAAGTTTCAGTCCATTCAAATGTGATGACAGAAGGAAGGGCCTACTGTGGAGAAAAGCTACTCACCTCTTAGGGCCAAGAAACAGAGAGAGAAGGGAGGAGCCTGAAACAGGAATATATCCTTCAAGACCACGCCCCTAGCGGCCCATCCCTCCAACCAGACCCCACCTTCTAACAGCTCATGAAACATCAATGACTGAGTCCACTGAGTGTAGCACTCTATGATCCAATCACCTTCCAGACACAAGAGACTTTTGGAGAACGTTTCAGATCCAAGCCACGGTTAGAGGGGGAAGGAGAGAGTAGGCGGGAAGGATGGCTTTTTTATGAAATTCCTTCAGCGGCCACCTTTTAACTGTGCGAGATTCTAGAATTTTGTATCTTCCAATCAGAGGCGGTTGCTCAGAGGAGGCTTCGGGAACAGTCTAGCTTGAATAAAGGAAAGAGGTAAGAAAGGGGGTGACTGATGATAATCCAGGCAAGACATCAAAAAGTTTAACACTTGAGGTTGCTTCTTTCTCAAAATTCCTGTATTAATTGAGAAGTTTAGTAAACAATTAATACAGGTGTAGCATGGTGCTTTAGATGTTTTGAGAGAAAGAGACTGCTCTGAGTTGGCAGGATCAGATATGGTCTATGAGAAGAGTGTGGGCTGAGCCTTTGCTAGCAGCATGGAGTGGGAGGTACTCCCACCTTGCAGGAGAGGTCAGTGCAATGGTTTCCGAGACTGAAAGAAAGCATTGGAAAGAAGCAGAGTGAACAGGACCAATATGGCAGTACTGGAATACAACCCTAAACTCCAATACCAGATGTGGAGAGGAGTCTGTGTTCTCTGCATGACCCCAAAGGTTGGAAACTGATAAGGGGGACAAAGTCACAAGCATCAGATTTTCATTTTGCCTGAGATATCCAGACACGACCTTCACTGCCTTGGGAGTTAGAGTCCTCTATCACCAAAGGTGCTTAAGGCAAATGCTGGGAGGATGTGGGAAGTGGTACAGGGGTGGGACGAGACGCAGGTTCTGCAAACTGCCTTTCAAGGCCAGTCAATGAGCCAGAAGATCGACGTGGCACGTCACGCTTGTTCTTTAGGGCTGCTGTACACCAAGGCACCGCAGACCAGAAGCTTCACTCACAGACACCTCACCCATGAAGGCTAGATGTCTGTGCTAGCCGCTGGTTTCCTCAGAGGGCTGGGAGGGGAGAGCCTCCTCCAGACGCTGCCTTCTCCTTGTGTCTCATCATGTCATCTTCCTTCTGTGCATTTGTCCATCAAGACTCCCTCTGTTTATAAGGACACAAATGATTCCGAATTAAGGCCCACCCTCATGAGCTACTTTTAGGTTATTTCTCCACAATTGCTAAATAAGGTAGCAAGTTACTACAGGGGAAGACGTCTACACATGAATTTTAAGTGAGGATGCCATTCAGCCCAGTAACATGTGAATTAACCAGAATTAAAAGGCACTAGTAGGATAGACTGGAATAGAAAACATCTGACTGCATCATCCCTGTATGTGCATATGCACACACATGCGTTTATGTGCGTGTCCTGGATTGCCATTCCAAATATTGCAGTCAACACTTCTAAAGCTGAGGATTTTTGGATTGAGGAAAAGTCCAAAACAAGATGTTACAGCAGCATTTCTTTCTGTTCAGAAGCAGGAAAGAAGCATCTGAGTGACAACACGTTGTCCCTCCATCTCAAGAGCCCTGGGCTCTGGCCCCGGTAAGCCCCACAGCTGTCTTCGCAGCTCACACCTGCAGCCCAGTGCCGGCCACACTCTGGCCTTCCCAATCTGCACCTTTCCACAAGGGTGCTGCCTGCTTGCCTCACTCTCTCTGTTGTGTCCGCTTTTGGCTTTACTAAATTCCATTGCATTGACTCAGAAACCTCTTTGTGCTTTTTTTCCCCTTCACAATGCTTTTACTCTTACTTAAAATTCCATTTGTAGAACTAATTTGTTCTAAGCCTAACTTTATGACATTGAACTCAGTTACATGATATGAACTATGTCTTATCTTAGTTAAGGGAAAATATTAGTTATAAAAATATAGCTGTATGAAAGCCTATCGCATTTCAAGTCATTGTGGCCCTCGTCAAGGCTAGAACTATAAATCTCACCCCTCCCTGTGCATGCTGACACTGTGCAGGTGGCACGTCAGCCTTGGTTCCACACTCAAGAGCATAGGAAGTAGGACCGGGCTTGGTGCTGTGTATTTTATGGCTGAATAATGCTTCACTTTTCTCAGAATTTAATCAAATTGGTGACGTGGCATCTATAGTCACTTGGGTGACTATAATTTTTCATGCATTTGAGTCCACTGGCAGGAAAGTGTGTCTATTTGTACAATCAGAAGCTTCTTCTAAATGTAGAACACAGTGTTCATTGACAGGAGCTACTTTGTAACTCAGGCCTTGGAAGCCAGGGTTGGGATGAAGTGACACAAATGGACAGGTCAGAACAAAGAACAGATAAAATCTCTTCCTTTGTAGTTAAAAATGGCCCACGTATAAATATGGTACCCAGGACCTCCCTTCTGCAGGTGAACCGTGCAGCCTCCAAACACGAGTCAAGCACAGGGCAGGTCCACAGCACGGCTACTTTGTGTTTTATCTTCTTTCCTGTAAATTGGATTTTAATTAGGAGTTGAAATTTGCCCTCCAGAGGATATTAGGAATTTCTATATTTATTCCCTATTATTTTAAGTTCTTTAGATGAAATCAATAGAAAGATATTTTCCCTTAGTCACAGGATTCAATGTAACTCTTACTTTTTCATTGCTGTGACTCAGTACCCGACATCCACAAATTTAGGGGAGGAAAGGTTTATTTTAGCTCACAGTTTCAGATGGTCACAGTCCATTCAAGGGCGGCCGGCAGCAATGGAAGTACATGGCAGAGGCAGAGGTGGAGGCAGCTTCTCATGACATCACAAACAGGAAGGCAAGTTGAGACTAGTTGAGACCAGTCCTAGTCCTCAAGGAAGGCAGGATGCAGTTTATATATCCTTCCAGGTCTCCGCCCAGTAATTAGCCCCTCCTGCATCCAGGTGTGGAAGGTGTGGCCACTACACACCGTTAATCCTAACTCACATGTCTTTAGTCTTAACTCACTTGCCTTTAATTCTAAGTTAACTGTAATCCACCTCTCCAGACTAGACTCCAATCCACCAACACCACATGGTTCCATAGACAATCCATAACATTAAAATACATGAGACTTTTGGGGGACACTCTGGATCCTAACCACAAGAAACTCCTTAGTAAGAAATTCTGTATTTATCACAAACTGTACCATATGACAAAACTCAGAAAAAGGAACCATAATTTACTTGCTGAAAGAGATGTGTGCTGCCACATTCTACTTCCTAAATATATCCTGTTAGAAAGACAGACATAAATGATCATATTTTTAATACAATTTCGGTACTAGGTCAATCTTAGGCACTATAACTAAATACCTGAGGCAGAATAACTTAATAGGAAAGGGAGTTTATTTTGGCTCATGGGTACATAAGTTAATAGTTCCAGACGAGGTGGTTCCGTCTTTTGGCCTCTGGTAATGCCCTTCTTGGTGGCAAAGCCCCAAGGTGGCATAGAGAATCATGTGGCAAGAAGCAAGGAATGGGCATGTCTGTGTCTGCTTCCCTCCCTTGCTTATAGTAACTTTATCTAATCTTACTTCCCCAAAGCCCACATCTAAGCACAGCAGTTGGATTAAGTTTCCACTTTCTTAATACCATTGACATGTAAGCCTTGTGATTACACCTTCCATGCCTTTGGAGAGGAGGGTGGAAGGTGAACCACGCCATGGTGCAGGTGCGTAGGGAAGTCTGTCCTCCTGAGCAAGCCCAGACCTTCACCCCAAAGGCTAGGAACCAACTTACGGTCCAGCACAGCCAAGGAAAGGCCAGCCTCTAATTCTAGAGCCACACTTCTCACTCATAAACGGTCCAGCAGTTCACATTCTGATCCAGGAGGGGAAGTTCTGGGGCAGGGCCAGCTGGTCTCTTGAGAGCTTGTGCTGTTAACTGGGCATCTCCAAGTGGCTCCTAAGTCACCCTGTTTTTACCTCTTCTTAACCAACTCACTGATTCATTATTTCTCTCCCTTTTCATACAACCAGCTTTCCCCTCAATTTCTCCAGGGAATGCCTGTTTCCTGCCTATCCAATGTAAGCTTCCTCACCCCATTTATTCCCTGACCCTTGACATCCGTATTTCTCTAAACTTGATCTTGTGTCTGTTTCTTAAACCCCAGGGAAAGGTTCACCTTCCCACCTCATGTCATTTTCTTAACTGTTTCTCAATCATGTCCTTCTTCTTCCTTCCCTCTTCATCTTGTCTGCTTGCCTTTTTCCCAGTCATCCCCTCCTTCCTCAGCATCTTCAGGCTCTTCCTCTTAGCTTTCTATGGAAATGAACATGAGTATCTGGTCTAGGGGGAAACGTACAAATGCATGCTCAAAAGTCAATGGGCAAGGCTAAGATCACCTGTCTCATTGCAGCTTTCTTCTGGACTGGAGTTCTCTTCCTGACTGACTCTCACCTAGGTATCTTATTGACTGGGCCACTGGCATGGTACCTGCAGGTTAGTCACTGCTCTGTGTTATTGGCTATGCTTTTATGGGTAAGAACCCAGCTACTGGTAGGCTCCTGCAAGAAGGGACCTGACATTGTTTTGTTATACCTCTGAGCACCTAGTTGGTTTGAGATCAAGACTAGAGTCTACATCCTGAAAGTAAAAGAAAGAATTGATGTTTTGGGTTATATGGCTAGAGCAGGAAAGAAAAAATGACTTTTATTAAAAATAATTCTATCAGAAGTAGGTTTGTGATGTAATGTCTAACTAATAATGCAAGGAACCTCCCAAGGACCTGTCTACTGAAGAGGGCTAGGGCCCCTTCTCAGACCTAGGTTGTCCTCTCTTCTGCTTTTTTCATTACTCCAGGCTCCAGAAATTAAGTTACTTACTTCTCTTCGTAGCTGCCACCACCCATCAATGTCCTGGGATAAGAGCCTCTCCAAGGTTGAGAGACGCCCAAGGTACATTCATAGTTTTGAAGCTACTGGTATATTAAGAGAGAAATGAATTCCAAATTAGAATTATAAGAATTGCTTAACAATTTAGTAATTTTCACATGCATTGTTGTTATTCACAGGATAGTCATAAAATTCATTAAAAATATTAATGTGGGTCCTATGAAGATGAAAGGGTTGGATCATGGGGCACAGACTGAAATGGAACAGTGATTGCATTATTTCCTTCCCTTGGCCAGTCTATGTGATTGTCTGCAAGGATGTGGATGCGATAGTTACCCCTTTATCTTCAGGGAAACATTTCACAACTACTAGCGGCTGCTTGAAAGCTGAGATAGTACTGAACCCTACGTACTATGGCTTTTTTTTTGCACATACACACACTTAGGAAGTGAACGATGCAGACACTGTGGCATAGCACAGCTGCTACGGAAGAGTTACCGGAACACGAACGCTGTGATTCTGCAACAGCAGCTGTGATCACCAAGGCAGCTCCTGAGTGACTCCTGGGCAGGCAGTGTACACAAAGGGATGGCCCATGGCATGAGAAGGGTGGAGCAGAGAGGCATGGGACTTTATGGTGCTACTCAGGATGGCACCCAATTTAAAACTGACATCCTGTTTGTTTCTATAGTTTCCTATTTATAGTTTTAGGCCACAGTTGACAGCTGGTAACAGAAACTAGAGAGTAGAAACTGATGAAAACAGAGGGACTATTGGACTCTTTTTGTGACAATTTCCAAAGTCTAAATTTGAGCCAGGCCTAGTGACACAAAACTGTAATTCTAGTAGTTTCGGAGGCCAACACAGGAGGATTTTAAGTTCAAGCTTAGTATTGTGGTTTGGATCTGGAATGTCCCCCAAAAATCTCATGTATTGGAATGTTATAGATTGTCTGTGGAACCATGTGCTGTTGGGAGACGGGGGCCTAGTATGGAGAGGTGGATTACAGGCATGTAAAGTGGATTACAGGTGTGTAAATTGGATTATTGGTGTATAGTAGGTTTTACCACACCTCCCACACCTGGATCCAGGAGGGGCTGATCACTGGCAGGAGACCTGGAAGGATACATAAGCTGCTTCCTGCCTTCCTTGGAGGCCAAGGAGGACTAGTCTCAACTTGCCTTGACTTGGCTTCCTGTTTGTGATGTCGAGAAGCTGCCTCCACCTCTGCCTCTGCCATGTACTTTGATGCTGCCACCCGTGAATGGACTGTGACCTGAAACTATGAGCTAAAATAAACCTTTCTTTCCCTAAATATGTGGATGTTGGGTATTGTGTCATAGCAACGAAAAAGTAACTGAGACACTTAGAGAGATCCTATCTCAAAGTCAAAAATAAAAATGGGCTGGAGATTTTGCCTAGCTGTAGCTCAGTGCAAAGGTCTTGGGCCTAATCCTCAGTAATACACATGCACACTCACACACAAACACACACACAAACACACACACACACACACACACATACACACTACACACTCACACATATACACATCTCGATTTGGTGTACAGCTGCTCCTCTGGGACCTCCAGACACAAACAAGACACAGATATACACAGTTAGTGACATGCCCTTTTGGACCCAAGCTCAAGACCTGCTCAAGTAACAGAGTCTCCCTGGTACCTCTTCCTTTGAGGGGAGGGGTGGAATGGATCAGGAATGTCTGCTAAAAGCCTCATATATTGAGAAGGCTATTGGATTGTGAGGGTTAATTGGACCAAGTGAATTAATCCATGAATTTGCTGTGCTGTTACAAGGTGGGGAGAGGCAGACAACTGAGAGTGTGGCTGGAGCAATGTGTTCCTGCCCCCAGCTCCTTCCCAATTTCTCTCTGCTCTGGCCACAATAGGGTGAGCAGAGTTCTCCACACTGCTCCACCAAGCCCTTCTGCCACTGCCAACTCACTGTGGATGGACAGACTGAGACCTTTGAGCTAAAATGAACTTTTCCTCTCTTATATTGTGGATTTTTCATATTAGATCTTAGCAATAAAAAGCTGAAACATCCCCAAAATCAACTCTAAAGTCATTAGCATTTATATCAATTTCTGGCTGCATTACCACCCTACCCCACCCTTGTCCTATCCTTAAGTAGCTACTAATTTACTTTCTGTTACTGTGCATTTACCATTTCACATAAATGGAATCATACACCATGTGGCCATCTGTGGATGGCTTCTTCACTTAGCGCGATGCTTTCAAGGACGTCAAGGTGCTAGCATGTCTGACCACTTCACTCTGTGCTGCTGAGTCACATCCCTTCAGGTGGATACATACCCCCTCTCATTAATCTGTGCTTCAGCTGATGAACACTTAAGTGGCTTTCATTTTTCAGCTATTATGCAGAATACTGCTGTGAACATTGATGTAAACACTTTTACAGAGATATCTGTCTTCATCAGACTTTGAGTGCTGGGATGTAGGCTTATTGACCACTGAAACATTTTCAGCTTACTAGACCTTAGAAACCCTAGAAATACAGATTATAGTTAACTCTGGTTTGGGCTGGGAGAGTGTCTCAGTGGAGACAGTGTTCTTAGCATTGCCAAGGCTCAGAGCACCAAAATAAGGAAATAAAGCAAACTCCAGTGCTGTGGTTTGGATCTGGAGTGTCCTCCAAAAGCCTCCTGTGTTTGGATTCTGTGGAATACCCATGGAACCATGTATTGTTAAGAGGCAGGGCCTGGTTGGAAGGGGTGGAACACTAAGGCTTCACCCATAGGAGAAGATCACTGGGACGTGACCCGGAAGGGTCCATGCTAATTTTGCCTTCCTTGCTCTCTTGGCTCCCTGTCTGCCACGTCACAAACAGCCTTCCTAGGACCGGGCCTCAGCCCTCTGCTTCTGCCATTGCCAGCCACCCTTGAATAGTCTGAGATCTCCTGAAATTGTGAGTTAAAATAATTCTGTCCGCCTTTATCTTGTGGATGTCAGGTGTCTGTCCCAGCTATGGGAAAGTAACTAATCCACTGACACATACCACTTCGGTTTCTGGACTCAATTTACATCCAAAATACTGCAATGTATTTCTATTTTTTCCTCATGTTCTTTTAAACAGCTTTGAACTTGCTCATCTATCTTTTCATAATTCAAATTGCAGAAAAGCACGATGACATCTTTCTAGTAAATCCCTCTGATCTGTTGACTGCAATATAATTGTCTTCCATAATAAACAATCATGAAGGACTTCTGCTACAAGTTCTGTGGTGTGAGACACACCTTGCTGGTTCTTGGCCTTAGAATGCTGCACAAAGGACGCAGCTGTAATAAATCAACATAACATATATATAGCGTCACATTAAAATCAAGTACCTAAATGAGTCATGATCACACGTGTGCTACACCCCACCAACACAGAAAATGCTATCAGCTCTCAGGCCACTGGCTCTAGGACAGCAAATCCCCTAGACGTCAAACCATGGCCTGGTTAACAACCTTTCACTTACAGCTTTCCGCAGAGCACTTCCTCTGATTTCCTAGCTTGAGCCCCACGGTCTGGCTCACTTTCTGCATTTACATTTTCCCATTTTAGGGACCTGCCAGTTGGTCAGTTAGACCCACTGAACATGAGCGTTGAAAGGCACTAGAGAAATGACTTCCACCAACACCCTCCTTACTCATCAATATTTTAGGGTAAAGTTAAGTTTCCCAGTAATATTAAGCCTGCTGACTGTAGCCCGCACCATTCAGGAACTCTAAATCTTAACCCTACTTCCAATTCAAGAGAGTCCAAAACCATGACACTGTACTTTAATGTATTTGCTTCCCAGCCTGTCTAAACAATTTTATTTAAGACTTCATTTTTATTTATTTTATCTAAGACACACTTAAGACTCTTGAGGTGGCACTCTCCTGTGTAGTACAGGTAACTTGTAATCTGTCTGCTCGTAACTTTGCGGGGGCTAATGTCCGTCAGTGTGCACTTCCATTTGTTATTTCCATGATCGTTAGGTCTAACTCCCCCAGGGCTGGGGAAGATGATCCTGACGCTGCACATCTGCCTCCAGCCTATTCTATTTTTCTTTACTGGACTGAAATGTGGGCAGTCAACAAAGTAAATCCAGGCAGTAGTGGGAAAACTCTAGCGGAAAGAACCTGAATGTTTGGCACAATTAGAGGGAACTTTGAGGAGAGCTATTATTTTCCAGAGGGATTCATAGGTTCCGCCTCTAGGAAGCAACAGCCTTTCCTCATCTCCCCATTACGTCAAGGGCGCAGATGAAACAGTGAGCAAAGGCTAAGATCCACTGTCATCTCCTCCTTGCCAACATCACTTTGCTGTCCTACCTGACTGACTGCTCTCCTTCTGCTTGAGGCTCTCTTTCCAGAGCTGGTACCCTTTCTACTGTCTTGCTGCAAGACCCACAATGAGCCCAGGCCAGTGGTACGGGCCTATGAGCCCAGCACTCTGAGGCTGGGGCAGGAGGATAACAAGTTTAAGCCCAGCCTGGGGCAATCTAGTGACTGTCTTAATTACTTACTTGTTGCTGTGACAGAATGCTCAACATTTATAGTTTAAGGGAAGAAAGATTTATTTGGCTCACAGTTTCAGAAGGTTTCATCGTCTGTGCATAGGGCAGCCGGCAATGCACTGCTGCAGAGGCTGAAGAGCCTCTCATCACTTTGCAGACAGAAGCCAAGGGAGGCCGGAGCCAGTGTCTTTACAGATTCAGGCAAGGCCAGAGGCCTCCCAGGAAGAGGCTGCAACAATGTGTCTTATTGCTTCCTTTACTTAGCTCAAGTTTCCAGCTGGGCTCCCCATGTCCATGGTCCCTTCCCTGCCTGCAAGGCACCACAAACCTGAAAGATTTGCCCTAGGCAAACCCCATTCTCAACAAGTTGACACAATCTTTCCAGGTCAAACCTCAAGCATCTGCCCCTTCCAGCCAGGCCCCACTTCACAATAACATACGGTTCCATAGTTATCCCATTCCATCAAACTACTTGATACTTTTGGGGGACACTCCAGATCCAAACCATAGCAGTGACATAATGAGACTCTGTCTTAAAAGAAAAAAGAAAAACTAAAAAATGTTCTGGGAATGCAGTTCAGTGCAAAGGCTTTGAGTTCAATCTCTGGTACAAAATAAACCAAAGTAAAGCGGAACGAAACCAAACCAAACCAATCCCACCATGATCTCTTTTGCCTCTGAGTTTGTTCATTCGAATCCTATCTCTCAATAATGCTTCAAAAACTCTGCAAATTATTACCTAAAGGTATCCTGACAGACAGCTTGTGTATTGTTCCTAGTTTCCTTTAGGACAGTGGAGCAAGGCCATGTTCAGAAATGATGCTTTCTCTATAAGTTACATTCCCACAATAGTACTGCATACATGGAGCAGGGTTAGTAAGTACCCAGCACTTTCATCCCAACCTCATTTATAATGAGGAGGTCAAAATTAATTCGAGCTCCATTTGCTTTGTGTAGGAGTGTATCTACTTTCATTCTTGGTCATACAAGCATGACTGGGAGGTAGTGTCCTTTCGTGGGTGTGAGGCACTGGGCTAGGTATCAGGGAAGTAAAGATGCTACTCTGAAGGAGCTTGTAGTCCTATAAACTTATAGATAAGTAACTGGGCTCAACAGTGAAGGAGTAGAGCATGCTAGGAACAGAGCAACATCAAGGTGTGGAAAGAGGGCTGAGCATAGTCAGTGTGTGTGCGTATCAGTCAACTTTCTGTCGCTTTGGCACAATACCTGAGGAAAAATGCCTGTAAGGAAGAAAAATTAATTTGGGCTAGTGGTTTCAGAGGCTTCAGTACATGGTAGCTTGTTGTGTTGCTTGTGGGTCTATGGGGAGGCAGAACATCACAGCAGAGAAGACTTGGTGGAGCAAAGATGCTAACCTTATGTCAACCAGGAAGCAGCATGAAAAATGAGCTAGGGCTGCTATAAAACATGCCATTCAAAGGCGCACCCCTGTGCCCTACTCCCTCATCCCCTGAAGCTGACAGCAAGAGCCTGTAAGCGATGAATCCGAACTGTTACTTCTTCAAAACCCCAGTTCTCAACATTGCTGTATATGGAGACCAAACCTTCAATGCAGGAGCTTTTGAAGAACAGCTCAGATCCAAACCCTAAATCTTTCTGCGTGTATATATGTGTGTATAAGACTAAGACCAAGTTAGAGAAAAGAAAGGTACATGGGGAAAATTGAAGTTTAACAATACACTGTGGTAGCCGACAGTGCTATCTGCCAGGACACGTGCAATGACAGACAGGGTCACTATCCATTCTGTCCAGTGAGGAGCCGCTAGTCATAGATGAGTAGGGAGTATGTGAAGTGTGTTGATTGACTGAGAAGCTGTATTATAATTTTAATGAATTTAAATTTAAATCTCACATGACTGATGGCCACTGCACTGCTCAGCCAAGCTGGCCGCAGTAGTTTTGTGAGTTCTACACGAACTCAGTAGTCGACGCCTGTTCTCTGTGCCTCAGACTGATGGGTCCAGGGTCTGGGAATGTAGCTCAGCAATCAGAGCCTTTGCCTAGGTTCCATCCCTCAGTGCCCCATGCGAGTTGAGCATGGCAGTACGCGCTTCTAATCCCAGCTCTTGGAAGGCTGAGGCAGGCTTGCTGTGAGTTCAAGGCCAGCCTGGGCTACGCAGTGACTTCAGGGACAGCTTTCATTCAAGAGTTATTCATCGTTTTCTGTTTTGTTTCGCAGTGCTGGGGATGGAGCCAGGGCCTGTGCTGCCGTGCAAGTGCTCTCCCGTCACATTACAGCAAGTCTGGAGTAGCTGTTGCATTTATTGCAATTCTACATATGGTTACATCTCATTATTTTGCTGTTTTCACTTGGAAGCAGTTTGGATGTCCTTACATGTAAAGTTACATACTATTATAACTTGCTTTTCAGTTACTTCTTCTTTAGGTTGTAGTCAAGACTCTACATGGATTTATTTTAATGACTTGAACAGATAGATCAGGTTACCTACAAAAGTCACTCGGGGTTCTAAAGAATCATTACCAAGTATTTGTCCTACACAGTGGCACC
>PVKB01006344.1:0-65564 GCA_004027205.1 Ctenodactylus gundi | reverse complement strand
AAGTAAATTGCTGGAAACTGCCTAAAGCTCTGTACGATACTGATAAGTTGTGAGCCACCTGCGTGTGGACCCTGTGTGATGAAATCGCTATCTGTAGCCTGCGAACAAAGCCCTTGTATGATCGATAACCAGAACCCCATGATCGATAACCAGAACCCCTGTCCACCTGCGTGTGGACCCCGATACAATCACTATCCTTAGCTTGCGGGCATAAAAATAGTATATGAACCGTCCTTGTCCTAAGCTCAGGGTCGAGGTAGGAGTCACAGACTCTGAACGCAGGACACGCGTCTTGCTCTTAGTCCCCAGCCTCCTCGCTTCCCGAACGCGAGACTACACCTCCTCGCGTCCCGAGAGCGAGACCCCGTGGAGAAGGAGTGACTGTCCAGCCGTGCAGCTACCGGCGGGTCCTGATCAGCCACGGACAATCATTTGTGGGTCGGCTGTGTCGCCGGTAGTCAAGAACACGTCGCACGGTGAGCATAAGGGACCCAGGACAGGAACAGTTTTAAGAGGCAGAACAACGCTTGCTTTCCTGCTTAATTAATTAATTAATCGATTTATTATGGTTTGATTTGAGAATTGGATTGACTGATTGTTGTGAATAAAAGAACATCTCCAAGGTAAATCCATCTGCCTCTGTCCCATCTGTCTCCTCTTACGGAGTGCTCGCGACAGACTTAAAGAACAATCCTGTTCTGGGAGAGATATTGCCAAGAGAATGTAACATAAGAGGAAAAATGCATGCAAATATTACTTGATAAGTCATGAAAAATTTGATAATTTCTCAAGTCTCATGTCCTCGTTATTTTTTCATTACTTTGACTAAATACTCAACATGCACAATTCAAGAGGGAGTTTATTTTAGCTCACAGTTTCAGAAGGTCTCAGTTAATTCGTGGGCAAGGAACAACAGTGGAAGCACATGTTGGAGGTGAACGCGGAGGCAGCTCCTCAGGACACTGCAAACAGGAAGCCAAGTCAAGTCCACTACAGTCAAGTTGCCAAGGAAGGCAAGAAACAGCATATATATCCTCTCAGACCCTGTCCCAGTGATCTGCTGTACTGGATCCAGCCTCAGTGATCCACTCCTTCCAGGTATAAGCCCTCACCACACACTGCTAAGCCAATCCACACATCCTGGCTTCCACCACCCTTCCATAATCTAGTCTTCCAGACCAGGCTCCAATCTTCTAACAGCATATAGTTACATAGATAATCCACAACATCCAAATACATGAGACTTTCAGAGGACATAGATCCAAACCACACTATCTCAATACTGAGAAAATATAACACCATAATAGGTTTCTCATCAAAGATATACAGGTGACAAATAAATATACCTTCATATACTTATTCCCCTTGAAAACTAAACTAAAAAAATGTTACCACCACAGCCTTATTGAGAATGCCCAAAATCCACAGCTTTACCACCACTAAATCATATAGAATAACAAGAATTCTCATTCACTGCTTATAAAACTGCAAAATGAATAAGCCACTTTGAAAGACTAAGTTTTTATTATAAAATAAATGTATAAACTTTACTAAACACTCCCGGATTTACTTTCATTATGTGCTCAAAACAGTTCAACATTAGGTTCACATAAAAAGGTACACAGAGGTATTTGTAGAAACCATATTCTTCTCAAAACATAGTAAGAAGGCAGGTAACCTTTCAGCTAGTGAATGATAAGTTTTGATATATCCACGTACTTTAATAACTAGCACTGAAAACCAATGAGCTATCCAGCCATGGAAAGACATGGAGAAACCTCGAATGTATACTGCCAAATAAAAGAAGCCAATATGAAACAGATGCATACCATAGGAGTCCATTTATATGGTATTCTGTAAAAAGCAAAACTATCGTTCAGGGCCACTGGGAGTTAATGGATGGGAGCACGAGAAGGATGAACACGCAGACAATTAAAGACCAAAGGGGCTGTCATTGTTTCTCTCTGGGCTGAAGATTGAAGCCGAAACCTCATGCATGACAGGCAAGCACTCTACCACTGAGCTACAACCCCAGCCCAGTGAAGCTAGTCTAAATAATACAGAAAGAGTGGACAGACAGTGGATAGGTATTTAATATATTTGTCAATATATGCAATGTACATCCATAGCCAAGAATGAACCTAATGCAGTTCACAAGCTCCAGGTGAAAATGGCACATGAATGTAAGTTCTGGTCTAACAAAGGCATCACTTTGGTAAGGGTATTGGTAGTGGCGGAGCCAGAGAATACAAAAGAAATCTACTTCCTGCTCAGTGAGACAAAAACAATATAAATCAATGCTAACAACTGAAGTCTTCTTTACCATTGAGCTGTCTTAAAGGATCACTCAGCAGTGCATGTACACACACATGCAGGCACACAGGTGGTGGTATCAAACCACAGAAATTGCTAAGCAAATCAATGATTTAAATGACAATTTTATAATTTATGAAACTGCCGTTCAAGACTTTCCATAAATGCTACATTGTATCCACACAGAAGTAATACGTTTACTATTTTACTCAAATTTGTGATCATTACCTATGCTTATGATATCAAATTAAGAGTATTAAGACAATCTTGTCCAACACAACATAAATCAATATATAGCATTCAACTAAGAAAACAAAGCTCTAATCTCTTTCCCTAGTACAATCTTAAACAGAAAATTGTGCAGCTCTTGTATTAAATAAATAAAAAGACTGCCAACACAAAATTAGATTTTCCATGTTGCATAGTAATTTACACTAAAAGAGGGCCTAAATAACATTAAGATAAAGGGGGATGGGGAGGTAGTGTTTAAGACTTTTTAAAATACTAATCTAGAAATTCTCAATTATTTGACAGAGGATAATTCAAGTCAAAATCTAAGTGTGTGCTCAATGAGACACCAATAAAAGTTCAGTGGCAGGCTGGGTCATTATTCTATTCTTTTGACTAATAACTTATTATAAAGGATTGTTCTCAAAATACCAAGTCAAAATGAAAATCAAAAAGGAACATAGCACAGAGATTAAGAGTTTGGGCTCAGAACAAAGATTTTAAGGGTATATTTTATTTTCTGGCTCTGCAACTCATTATGCCTCAGTATTCTGATGTCGAAATGGAATAATCAAAAGAGCCATACTTCTTATAGTTGTTAGGAGGTATACCTACAAGAAAGCCTGGAAGACAGAGAGAAAAGGCAAGCTGATAAGCAAACAGGCAGGCAGGCAGGCAACAAGTGATGGGGAGGACACAGAGAAAAGGGAACACGTACACAGTGTTGGTAGGAATATAAATTAATACAGCATTCATGGAAAGCAGGATAAAGGTTCCTCCAAAACAAATAAGAAAACTGTCATACAATCCAGAAACCTCATTACTAAGCATAGGTTCAAAAAGATAAATTGGTATGTCAGTCATCTATTCTCTTAATTTACTTCAGTGTTCACAAAAATATCAGCGGATAAAGACAATGTGCTATACATACATAATGCACATTAGGGTGAATCTTCAAGTGTGAAACAAAAGATTTTAGGTTAGCTCACCACAAAAAATAATGTTAAACATTTTGACAGGTACACTGATTGGATCATAACACTAAATATGTAACGAAACATTACACTGTGTCCATATACATGTGCAAGATTTTTAAGGACGGTACACAAAATTATGTATGACTTACATAATTATGATTTTCTTCCTTTTTGTGACACTGGGGTTCAGGCCCAGGGGATCAACACTGAGCAACATTCACAGCGCCCTTACCCCACTGCTGGCTTTTTCATTTTAAGACAGGGTTCCACCAATTTGTTAAATTATTCAAGCTGAGTCTGAATATAAAATCCTCCTGCCTCAGACTCTGAGTGCCGAGATTATAGGCCTGCACAAGCAGGTCCAGCTTTTCTTTTAAAAGAAGAGCCAAAGTAGTTCAGAGTTGCATTATCAAAAAGTGATACTAAAGCAATGACTCTCAAAGCTCAGGTGTAAGATACAGGGTTATAAGCTAAGACAAAGGAGAAGACACATGAAAATGAAATGACAAACATTAAAAGGCATCAAAAATAACGTTAGATAATTTTAAAAGCATCTTCCAAGTGACTGCATATACACATAATTTCACAATGCAGATGAATATTCCTTTGACAAAAGAAAAATGAAAGTAAAAATAAAGGTGTATAAAGAGCTCTGAGTTACTTATCAGAGTTTTACAAAGCTTTGCACATTAATTTACAAAACACACAACTCCATTTTAGCCACACTCAACCTTTTGCCCAAAATGCTGCTTACACATCATCTCACCTACAAACATTTCTACTATTCCACAAGCATTTTTCCTTTACATTTTGTGTCATCATAACTTTCTTATACTCTACTGGGAAATTATAAGGTACCAAGCACCTTCTCTACTACCATCTCAGCTCTCACTGTTCCTTCATATTACTCTACTCTTAATAATCTCAAAATCTGGACTTTCAGGCAAGATGGCAGGCAAGTAATTGCTCAATGTCTAATAGACTCACTCAAAAAGTTGAGATTGCAGACAAAAACTGCCCTTCAACTTTCCTAAGACAGGGAACAATGCCCCAGCAACTGAAAGGAGGCCATAGGAAGGTTAGAAACCCTGAAGATGCATCAGAAGCTGAAGAAAAGAACAGCCAGGGAAGCTGCCCCAGGCTGACTGTGAAAGGACTTTAGAAGCCAGCATCCACAAACAGACTCAAGCCCAGAGAACTGAGCCACAGACAAAGGAAAGAGCAGATCCAGGAGACTGGGAATTGACAGCAATTGATAAACAGTCTTCAGAAACTAACCTGGAGGAAGTACACCCCAGGAAGCTGCTCAAGGCTGAATGTGAAGGAACTTGAGCTGCCAGCATCCTCACACAAACATAAGCATGGATGGGGAGAAGTGGGAATTGACAGCAGTTGATAGTCCCAGCCACCAAAATGGAGCCTGCAGGCAGGGCAAAATACAAACACATTGCAGCCTACCTCTAAAAATGCTTCCCAGAGCCTACATCAGATGAAAGAAGGAGCACTAGGAAGCAGTAATACGCAATGACATGGGAGGGAACCATTCAGAAAGAGTCCAAACCTGAACAGTTTAGAGTAAAAAAAGTTACAGACAAGCCACACCAGGGCTTTGGAGGGCACACTTAAACAGCAACTAGGAAGAAATTAGAACAAGAGAGTTCCTGAGTGGAGAAAAAGGCCACAAGAATGGTTGGGCTGGTAGTGGTAGCACTTCAGAGGGTGGAGAGCTCCATCTTCAAAAAAGGGAGGCTAGGACAGGCAAGAGACCTTTGCTGAAAGGGCTAGGTGTGAAAAAGACACCTCCAAGACCAACACACTGTTAGGGCCACCCTCACTACCTACTTCCAGCACAGAACTCTCAGGAATTTCGGCTCCCCTTAACTACTCTCATATACCTTCAAAGAAACCTCCCTGCTAGGCCTTAAAAGTCCTTCAATTAAAAAAAAAAAAAAAAAAAAAAAAAACATCATGGGAAGTAAAGGCAACAAGGCACACACACAAACATCTAAAACCACAGAAGATAATGTCATGTGACATGATACAATGGAATTCACAGGGAAATCAAAAAGCAAATATATGAGTATGTGTCTGCGAGCAGCCAGTTCAAAAAAGGCATTCTTTTAAAAATGCAAGCAATAATCAGCAGGCTTCAAGAAAAACTTACTAAATAAAGAAGGGTCCTAACAGATACAAAGCATAGAGAAAACACAAAAAAAATGGCTGACAAATATAAATTCAAAATATGAAAGAGCATTCACGACAGAAATGGAAAACCTAAAAAATTTAGCTGAAATTCAAGCTATGATAAATTAATTTGAAAGCAAGCAAAGTCAACTCAAACGCTGTGACTACAGAATTTCAGACCTTGAAGATAAGGCTGAGAAAACAAATGCCATAAATATGCACAACTCCAAAATTACAAACAAGGAAAGAAGCTAGATGTAACAGGTAACGGAAGATTCAAAGAGAACCAACCTCAGAATCATGGGTGTAGGAGAAAGAGCAAAAGATAACACCAAAGGTATAAAGAATTTATTCTCTGAAATCTTGCAAATAAAATTCCAAAATCTAGAAAGTTAATATTCCAGAATAAAAAGCTTATCAAAAAATCTCAACCAGAAAAGAAACTCACTACATCATACCTATAACCTCAGAAATTCAACTTAGAGGATGCTAAAAGCAGTAAGAGAAAAATAGACATTATTTGAACGAGGCAAACCCACTCAAATTACTCAAGATTTCTCAATGCAAGCCTTTAAAAGCCAAGAGAGCCAGAAGCAAAATCTTTCAAGTTTCTTAAGAAAAGAAGTGTCAACCCAGGTTGTTGTATCCAGCAACATTATCACTGAAAATTGAAAAAGTAGAAATTTTTCATGACCAAGTAACCCTAAGGAAGTCTGCAACCATTAACCCAACATTGCAGAAAACACTTTAGGGAATCTTAGAGACAGATATCCAGCACAAACAACGTAGAGGGGGGGAAAAACATCTAAAGAGAAAGTGTAGCAAAAAGAAAAAGCAAAGAAACAACAGGGCTATGACAGAAATCAGAAAAATTTTACTCTCAATGGTAATGATCTTAACTTGTCAATCAAAACACATAGACTAGAAAAGAGTATCAAAAACAAAATCAACGATCGTCTTCAAGAAACACACTTCACTCACAAAGAAACACATAGACTGAAGGTAAAAGGTTGCAAACTAACACTACATGAGACTGGAGCCTAGAAACATGCAGGATTGTCTATACTATTCCCAAAAAAATACTGCAGACTTCAAATTAAACACATCAGAAGAGACAAAGGTGGACACTATATATCAGTAAAGGAACAACACAAGAAGAAGAGCTCAGTCTTTTAAACATATGCACTCAATGTAGGTTCATCTAACAGAAACTACTGGACATGAAGGGCCAATTAGAACCCTATACAATCATACTAGGGAAATTCAATATATCACTCATCAAAACACAGGTCAATGGGACAAAAAAATTCAACAAGCATCAGAGCTAAATCATAACAGGGAGTAAATGGGCTAAACAAGTATCTATTCCATCCAACCTCAACAGAATACATCTCTTACTGAGCTACACATGGGGTATTTTCCGAAAAAGACTATATCCTTGGACACTATGACATATTTAAATAAATAGAGTTGAAATTACTCCCTGCATACTTTCAGATTATAGTGGAGTAAAACTAGAAATCAACAACAAAAATAACTACAGAACTATATAAATACATGGAGATTAAATAGAACAAGCAATGGATCATAAGAGAAATCAAGAACCTCCCAAAGTCAAATGACAATGAAAGGACATTAAACCAGAACCTGTGGGACACAACAAAAACAGTACTAAGAAAAACTTACTGTTATGACTGTGTGTATGTGTACACACACACAAAGATCAGTCTGAAATAAACAAGTTAATGATGCAGCTGAAATTCCTACAGAACCAAGAACAAGCCAGATCCAAAGGCAATAGAAGGAAATTACATGAACCACAACAGAGATCAATAAAACTGAAACTAAAAAAAAAAAAAAATCAATGAATATATCAGTCAGTTCTTTAAAAGGGTAAAATTGATTTTAAAAAATTCTAGCAAACTAAACAAAAGCAAAGAAAAAATTCACATCAGTCCAATTAAAAGTGAGTAAGGTGAAGTCACAAGATACTATTAAAATCTAGACGATCATAAGGAACTACTTCAAAAAACTATCTCAAGAAATTCACGTACTTAGAATAGACAAATTCCTTGACACATATGAGATACCAAAATTGAGTCAAGAATACAGATTCCCTGAATACAGCAATAACCAAAAATGAAACTGAGGCAGTAATAAAGGATCTGCCAACAAACAAAAACCCACGATATGAGGGATTCATTGAAGAATTTCACAGTTTTAGGGAAGAGTTTTTGCTAATGCTCCTTCAATTCTTCCAAGAGAGATATAAATGCCCAGCTCCTTCCTGGAAGCAGGTATCAACTGGATTCCCAAGCCAGATAAAGAACAAAGAAAGAAAACTACAGGCCAATTTCCTTAATGAATATAGATGTAAAAATTCTCAGTAAGATTCTTGCAAACAGAATGCAACAAATTATTAAAAAGATCACACCCCACAACCAAACTGCATCCCAGGAATGCAAAGCTACTTCAAAACATGCAAATCAAATAACACAATACACAACATTAACAAAAACAACAAAAATCAGACAATCATCTCAATAGATGATGAAAAAGCCTTTGACAAAATATACCATCCCTTCCTGATGAAAACAGGGAGAAAAACTCCACAGCTCAAGATGATGAAAGCAATTTATGACAATCCTACAGCTAACATCAACCTAAATAAGAAAAAACTGAAAGCATTTCCCTCCAAGTCAAGACAAAAATGTGCACTCTCACCACTTCTATTTAACATACTGCTCAAAATTTTAGCTGGAGCAATCAGGCAAGAGAACAGAATAAAAGGAATATGTATAGAAAAGAAAGAAGTCAAACTATCTTTAATTGCAGATGACATGATTTTTTATATACATGAGCCCAAAACATACTAGAGGTCTCTTAGACCTAATAAACAAATTCAGCCAAATTGCAGAATATAAAATCAATACACAAAAATCAGAAGCATTCCTCGACAGCAACAAGGATCAGAAAAATAATAACTCCATTCACAGTCACATCAAAGAAAATTATATATCTAGGAATTAACCTAACAAAGCAAGGAGTTCTATGCTGTAAATTATAGTACTCTGAAAAAAGAAAATCAAGAAAATTTTAGAAAATGGAAAGACAATCCCTGTTCCTGCATGAGAGTCCTAGAGCACAACTCCTACGGAACTTAAAACGAAAAACAAAGTGAAACAGGAGGGTTGGGTAGGGGAGGAGAGAGGGACAAAAGGAGAGTGGAAAAGGCCTTGTCACCATGACAAGATACATATGTGCATAAAAGGCTCAACTCCATTGTAAACCTTAAATTTTGCATCTATACTTATCAATAAAATGGGTGGGGGGGGGGGGGGAAGAAGAACCAAATTGCCAAAATGGCCATACTACTTAAACTGAGTTAATGCAATCAATCTCTATCAAGACATAAACAACATTTTTCACAGAACTAGAAAAAAGATCCGAAATGGAGCCACAAGAGGCCTAGAATAGCCATAACAATGCTAAGTAAGGAAACAAAAGCCGGAGGTTTCATAATAACAAATATCAAATTACTCTGCATAGCAATTCTGATAAAAATCAGATACAGGTGGGTCAATAGGATAGAACTGAGGATGCAGAAAAATCCCTGAGTACCTTGTGCCAAAAGCATACACTGGAGAAAAGATAGCCTCCTTAAGAACTGGTGCTAGGAAAACTGACTCACCACATGCAAAAGAATGCAATTAGATCCACAACCGTCACCACGAACCAAAATCAAAATGGTTCAAAAACTTAGACATTAAAATGGAAACAGTGAACTTGTTGGAAGAAACTGTAGGCAAAATCCTTGAAGACTTAGGCACAGGCAAGGACTATCTCAATAAAAGAACCAAAGAACAAGAGACAGCACCAAAAAAAATCTGCCAATGGGATTGTATCAAATTAAAAAGCTTCCGCAGAGCAAATAAAACAATCAACAGTGAAGAGTGCACCCATGGAATGGGAAAAAGTATTTGCCAGCTACTCTTAAGACAGAGAACTATTATCAGGAACACATAAAGAACTGGGAAAAAAATAGACCATCCAAAATAAAGAGCCCAATCAGAAAATGAGAATATTAAATGAATAGTCATCAGAAGTCCAAATGACCAATAAATACATGAAAAAATGTTCAACATCTTTAGACATCACAGAAATGCAAATCAACACTGAGATTCCATCTAATTTCAGTAAGAATGGCTACTATTAAGAACAACACCTGTAGGCTGTGAGAGAAAAGGAACCCTCCTCATTGCTGATGGGATAGCAAACTGTTACCATTCCAGAAAGCAGCATGGAAATTCCTCAGAAAACTCAAAGCCAACATTTCTTTTGATCCAGCTATACCTCTTCTGGGTACATTCCCAAGAGTTAAAGCCATCATACAAGAGTGATGCATACTCTTGTTTATAATAGCACAATTTAAAAGCCAAATCTTGGAAGGAACCAACATGTCCAACCATACATGAATCGATGAAGAAGATTTGGCATATATACAAAATGGAGTACTACTCTGACATAAAAACAAATTTCAGTCATTTCTAGAAAAACGGGTGTGCCTTGAGACTATTAAGCTCAGCAAAGTAAAGTAGACCCAGAAAAATAAATACCATATAGTTTCTCTAATGTGAGAAAATCAAACCATAAATAATGCAAGAGATATGGAAGAAAGTGAAAAGATGGACTTTGTGGAAAAGTAAAGGGAAAGTGGGAGAGGGGTGTGAAAGGGTGAAAAGGGTAACAGAGTATGATGCTTATGTTTTAAAATTTTAGAAAGATTTGAATATGTAAGTTCTTTACATAAATCAATTTTCAACGATATTCATAAAACTATAATGTTAAGTGTTGCTGACTCTTATGTTAAGTGTAATAGCAGATCTGGGGTTCTATGTTTTGTCTGTTCTTACCTGTGACATAATGATAAAATGCCTAAAACACAAACACTGTCCACTCCAAGTAGCTCCAATCTAATAACCAAAAAGGACTTAAATACTTGTCTACCAAATATGAATTATCTTATATACGCAAGATTCATAGATTCTAATTTGTTATTGGTAAAAATTATTAAAGTAAACAGCTTAGATACAGTTCAATAGCGTTATAAACTGTTTTTGCTTTGGCCGGTTTTGGTCTAATTTTGCTGTCTTTTCTCTAGCTCCTAACAAAGATCTAACCCAAGATATGAAGATGATGATAACCATGAAGATCCGATATATAAAATTAACCTGTTACTATTTCTTGTTTTACTTACCAAGGAAATAGGAAAGGTTCTTATATGTAAGTGTCTGACAATTATCAGAAAGACTAACAACCCTACTTGGCTCTTTGTCTACATTAAGTATGGCCTAATAGACTTCCCAGTAAGAGGGTGAAAACAGTAAAGAGATACATAAAGAAAAAAATTCCTAAAACTTTTGTTATTCATCTACATAAAGCAGTTTTCTCTTACAACTCTATGTATGTGCACATAGTGCTTTTCCACACCCTGATGGTGTGGAAAAAATTGAAGTTCTTTAAGTCTCCATACGTTGTAAATACCATTCTGTAGCAATACTGACACATACTTTTTTGTACTGTTTCACTTTTTGAACAGCTATGTTACAAATTTCATTCAGTTTCTTACATTATTCTGTATTTTTAAATGAACGAACTATATTTTTTACAATACCTTTAGTTTTAACCATCTGCCATAGTTTTGATAGTTTATGAGTATTTCAAGCTCTTCAGGAGACTCAATCTTTATAGAAAATTGTCATGATTCCTGAAGAAACTGCTAGCCCTGGCAGCCTAAGAAGGGTTTAATAATTGGAAAGGATAAAATCAAAGATTAAAAAATAGGAATAATGGTCAGTGGTATATATTGGACCACAATGCAAGAAGCCTTGGGTTCTATTCCCTAGTATGACATAAAAATTAGTCCCACATCATGATGGTAAACACCTGTAATTTCAACACTCAGGAGGCTCAGGTAGGACTGCCGTGAATTCAGTGCTACTCTAGACTACATTATGATTTCAGCACCGACCTTGACTACAGAGTATCACAATAACAGTCTTTTTTGAAAAAGGGTATAAAGGTAAGGCATAGTATGTCATATTGATAAACAGAATATGAATAGCTAGTTTAGTCAATTTGCTTTAATCACTGTTGTGAATGGGGCTTTCTCATGATATTTAACTAGTATATATGCATTATATAATTTACTTTTTAATTAACCAAAATAATGATTGCACCATAATCCAATTTGGTAAACCAATGAGTTTACTGTAGTTACTTACAGAAGTATGGGTGAAAGGTTACTTACAGAAGCATAGACAAGAAACTTCCTAAAGGAGATTTAATAGTCAAGATTTTCAACTAAATATTAATCCAAATTTAATAAAAACATAACATTTTTAATTTCAAAGTTCAAGCTGAAATTTAAATAAATGTATTTAAATATGAAGCCATCCAAAATTATTTTCTATCCAGAGCTGTGCTGTTGAAATCACTAAATTAACTGATCACTAATAAAGTTTATTCGTTAGACTGCTCTAAATTTAAGAACCACTAAAAAATTACCATCAGCCTTTAAGACAGCCATAAGTAGAAATGAAACACAAGGAAATTATACCTCATACAAAATTATCTTGTACTAAATATATGAAAATGTTTTAAATTAAAAACTAATGAATCTATCAAAAGAAAATTGTTTCCATGTGCTAAAACTATAATTTTAAAAAATTAATTTTCTGTAAATTTAAATACTAACTCTCCCTCTAGCTCCAAAAAATTAGTTAATATCAGATCTACATACCCATACGAATAAAAACTGACAACAGGTTCATTATGCCTACCACTAGTGCAATGACATACAGAACAATAAAAATATTACAAGTACTTGTGTAGGCTAAAGCAAATAAACATACACTATTGAAAAAAATTAACTTACCAAAAAAATGTATTGGGGGGCTGGGGGAGTTATCCACGCTGGGCTCAAACTTGCAATTCTCCTGCCTGAGTGTCTCAGAGTGATGGAACTTCGGGTCTGCACTATCTGGCCTAGCTAAAAAAATATTCTTATGAAATACTGTTTCTATAGTTCCATGTTCTTTTCATAAAGGAATTTTTTAAAAGTACATACATCACCACCACCATCTCACCGCAACCCTAAAAAATATGAAATTTAACAAAATACAAGGTGAGAATTTTTAATTTTCCATAAATAAAAAACTATTACCTAAAAGTTCTCAAGGGCTGGAGCAATGGCTCAGCGGTTAAAGGGTTTGCAAGTGCTACATCAAATGCTAAGTACACAAATTCAGTTCCCCAGCATCACATAAGCCAGGCGTCGTGCCACATGCCTGTAATCCCAGCACTTGGGAGGATGGCTGTGAGTCCAAGACCAGTGTGAGCTCACAGAGCCCTGTCTCAAAAAAATAAAAAAATAAAAATTCTCCAGGAATTTATAGCTCAGATTTTAAAAACCATACTTAATTCTCTCACCATCTCACCATACAATCACTACCTTCATCTTCAAACAACGCAGATTGTATCACAATAATTTGCAAAACTGGTTTTCAATACTAATTCTTCTTTTCCAATAAAAACAGCTTAACAAATGCCTATCGGTGCAACATGTACATTTGCATTTTCTGGCCCACCGATGAATCTATAATCTCCTGAAGATGTTTTAAAAACACTTTTCTGTATGCCTAGTATCACAGGGCAAAGGATAAAGAAAACGAAAATTATTTAAAAGCAAAAATCATTTTTCTTAGCCTTCCCGATCATATATGAGCTGTGATCAAAATGCACAGTCTTTGCCTGCTGGACAAGATAGTGGGCAAGTAAGAGAACTATTCAATGTCTCCACATAGACTCACTCAAAAACTTGAGATTATTAAAAATTGTCCTTTAAGCTTGCCTATAAGAGGGAGAGAAACCTAGCAAATGAAAAGACTTTCTTAATAAGACACCCAAAGCACAACAGATACCACCAAGAATCAACAAATGGGATTAAATCAAATTAAAAGGCTTCTGCACAGCAAAGGAAACAATCAACAGAGTGAAGAATATACAAAGAATATACACTACTCAACAGAGGACTATTAACAAGAACATAAAAAAGTGCTAGAAGAATGGTACAGTCTGATTCCCCAGCACCACATGAAGCTGGGCATGGTGGCTCATGTCGTTAAAGCACTTGCCTAGCAAGCGCTAACTCAAGCGCTAAGTACCTAAGTTCAATTCCCCAGCACCATAAAAGCTTGGGGTAGTGACACAGACCTGTAATCCTAGCACTCAGGAAGGAGGCTGAGACAGGAGGATTGCTGTAAGTCCAAAGCCAGCCTAGGCTACACCAGTGAGTTCAGGACCAGCCTGGGCTACAGAAAGAGACTGTCTCAAAAAGAAGAATATGCAAAGAACTGAAAAAAAAAAAAAATTAGGACTATCCAAAATTAAAGATGCATTCGTAAAATACTGTTCTACCATCAAATAACATTTTACCCAAAAATCTGAAAAACCTTTTGCATATTGAATATAGTTATAATTAGAAAACTCTGAATAGTAATGAATTTTAATCTATTAAACAAAATCACTTGAGTCCACACAAACACAAATAACTGAATGAAAAAATAAAAGGAAAGCAGGGAAAGCTCTTCTCTACAGTACAATTAAAAATGTAGAAGAAATGGTGGTAATAGGAAAATAAATCACAGTATCTATACAACGCAGTGATTTTTTTTGGCAAGAATTATTACTGTATACTAAAACTTGGCGGAAAAGTTTAGTAGGACACTTACACAAAGTAGCTGAAGATATACTCACAAGACTAATCGATTTAAAGGGAAAAATAGTAATGTCACACAGGAGAATCCAGCAAACTTCACCTAAACCAAATGATCAGTTAGCACCACTATTGTAATAATACGATATGTCAGTAGAATAAAGGGCCTAACTTTAGGGTATTTGTGCTAAATATACATAGCCTGATTTTAATCACAAGTATAATCAGGTAAACCCAAACTGAGAATATCCTAGAGAATAACTGGACAGAATTCTCCAAATGTATCAAGGTCACAGCGTTTAGCAAGTCTGAGGAATGGTCCCTGATGAAAGGCGTGACAACTAAATTCAATGTGTGATTTTACACTCGATTCTGGACCAGAAAAAAGGACATACTATGATAACTGACACTTGATTAAGCTCTGTATTTTAGTTAAAAGTGTACCGGTTAATATTCAGGTTATGATAGCAGGCCTGTGGTTACAGAAGACACTGGAATCTGTGGAAGATGGGAGATGGCATACATGGAAACTGTGTTCTTTTTGCAACTTTATTAAAGACTGACATTTTATCAAAAATAAAAAGAAACCAAACTAATTCTCACTTAACATGCTAAAAAACAACTTAATAAAATATAAAAAAGACAGAAAAGATCACGCATTTTATCAAATGGCATTCCCACTTTATATGAGGATTCAAAACATTTCTTTTATTAATAATTCATTTACAAAACCTAGCAATTAATACTATGCTAAGTTTCCAGTCTCCTATACTAACCAGTATGTTATCTCTTGCAAGTCAAAGCTGTAACTATTCCTTATAAACATACTGTATTTAAACAGTACTATTAGCACATCTCATAAACAAAATGTACAGAGCAACAAATAAAATTTCAACAAATTCTTGATACAAAAGTAAGATAATTAAACTGTGGCTTAGTTCAGTTTGATTTGGTTGGTTGGTTTTGTAGACTCTCTTAAGTTCATAAATTGCTCGGGCAGGGCTCAAACTTTGGATTTTCCTTGCTCAGCCTCCCAGAGTGCTAGGGCTAAGAGCATGCACCAATAGGCCTATATCCATTTTTTATTTTTCATTTTTGAGAAAGGATCTCACTAAGTAGGTAAGGTAGTCACACTGAGCTGGAATTTGCAATCTTCCAGCCTCAGTCTCCAAGTGTGCTGGAATTACAAGGCTGTGCCAGTAGGCCCAGCTCAATGGTATTTTTATATGCCTAAAAATAACCCAAAACAAGAAAATTACCAACCAAAAGTGTTAGAAGGCCAAGGTGTGCAGCTATAACTACACCAGGTAAGCTCTTTTATATTTAATGTCATATTTTACATCTTTGAGTGCTAGTTTTCCAGCGTTTGCTTTAAAGAAGTACCCCAAACTGACTGGCTTTCAACAACATAAATTAGGTGGGCCCAGTGACACAGACACATAATCTCAGTATTGGAAAGATAAAGCGAGAGGACCATAAATTCAAGCCCAACAAGGGCAATTTAGCAGGGGCATGTCTCAAAACATCAAAAAAAAAAAAAAAAAAAAAAGAGGTAGGGGCATAGCCCACTATGAAGACACTGGGCTCAATCCCCGGCTCTGAAAAATAAATATATTCATTAGTGAGATCCTGTCACAAAAGCAAAAACAAAAATGGACTGGATATGTAACTCACTGTGAAGACTCTGGCGTCAATCCCAGTAGTATATAAGTACGCAAGCAAGTAAATAAGTTGACAGATAAATATTTCTTTACCATCACAGTTATCAAGGTTAGAAATCAATCAAGCTATTGGCAGGACCATGGGTCCTCTGAAGCCTCTACAGGAGATTCCTCCCTAGACTCTCCCAGCTTCTAAGAGTTCCATGTATTCTTTGGTTTGCTGCAATATAACTTCAATCTCTAGCTCCATTTTCACAGAGCAATCTTCCTTGTCTTTCTTTACACTATATTCTTTGTTTTGTTTTGTTTTCCCCCTAATGGATACCAGTCACCTGGTTAGGGTCTACACCAGCGGAGTATGACTTCACGTTAACTTGACTAAATCTACAAATGTCATATTTTTAGGTACAGGAGTTAATACTTCAACGTATGTTCTCTGGGGAAAATAAATCAGCATATAACATCCCTTCTATAAAAGTAGTATTTACAAATTCCTTATTCAACGTGAGTTTTAAGAAATAATTATTAGGACAGAGGAATGGCATAACAGTTAAAGTTCTTGCCTGCAACCTTAAAGCCCTGAGTTTGATTCCCCAGCACCACATAAGCAGAGCGTGGTGACCCACCCCTGTAATTCAAGCATGAGGGAGGCTGAGGCAGGAAGACTACCATGAGTCCAAGGTTAGCCTGGGGTACACGGTGAGTTCAGGACTAGCCCAGAATAAAAGAGCAAGACCCTATCTCACAAAAAAAGAAAAGAAAAAGAATTATTGAGCAATATATATATATATATGGATGTGGGATGTGTATAATATGCACCTGTTGTAGATAAGTACTAAAAGCAGAATTGTAAATAAATCAGGCAAAATCCTTAAAGATATGTTTAATTCATGAAATTAAAGTAATAAAAATTACAATTTCAGAGTGTAAAAAGTACTATAAGGTAATAAAGTACTTCAAATGATGGTCTTTCACTTTTGTAGCAGGTGACATTTGTACTAAGACTTGAGGAAAATGGCCAAAGGAGGACGCTGAAGCAAAATGATTGTTAGGGAATAAAATATGTGTAGTATATTAAATGATAAGCTACACGGCACAGACACAGAAACTTTACAACTTAGGTCTATTAACTTCAAAATTATATATTTTTCATAGTATTGGGGATATAATCCAGGGCTTCACACATGTGCTGGGCAAGCAGTCTGAGCTGAGCTACACCTCCGGTCTTGTCTTTGTCCTTTCCTTTCCTTTCCTTTGAGACATGGTCTTGCTAAATTGCCTAAGTGAGCTAGATTTCAGTAGGCAGGTTCAGAGTAGCTAGGCTGGGTGGGTGTAGATGTTCCCAGATGAGAACAGATACAGAATTCAATAGCTTAAAAACTTGCACAGGGGTTGAAGCACTTGCCTAGCAAGCACAAGGACCTGAGTTCAGTTCCCTAGCAACACATAAAACTGGGCATGGTGATGCAAGCCTGTAATTCTAATACCGGGGAGGCTGAAGCAAGAGGAATGCCATGAAGCTGAAGCTAGCATGGGCTACATAGCAAATTCAGGACCAGCCTGAGCTACAGAGCTACAGAGATCCTGTCTCAAAAAGAAAAGGGCGGGGGGAGAAGAACACTCCTTGGAAAGGCCAAGAACAAAGCTAAACTAAAGTGAATCCTGTACCAATTAGTAAAGACCAAGTCTCTATAGGAAAATAAATATGCATTATCCATACAAAGAAATTTATAGACGCAAATTTACAGAAGATGATTCTGTCAATTACTCCACACCTTTGTCCCTCCCCCTGCTTGTCAGGGAGTTCTGACTTTCAACCTCACTTTCTCCCTTTTACTTATCCCTAAAAAGTTACTTTCTACTTCCTTCCTGCTCTCTTTGTCCACAGGGCTCATTCTTCCACATCGGGAGAACAAGAGCCACAGTTGTGAGCTCTCCAATAATATAAGCTGGCCTCAAATTTGTGATCCTCCTGCCTCAGAAGTAATTGGGATCACAGGTGTGTACCACCACCCCACCAAGCAAAATCATGTGATTCTTTATCTTAAAAGTGTATCAATTTTGCATATCAAAGTTGGGCACAATTTTCTTACACTATTCCAATTTTAGATAATTTAAATTTGAAATAGCAAACACCTGTTGTGCTTACTAATCACAAACCTTAGGTTCTGGATGACAAAGTGAAATAGATACAAGTTACCATGTTTTCATAGCATGAAACCGTGGTTCAGATTATACAGCTGAATACTTTCTGTCAAATAAACCTATGTTCTACATTTAGGACGAAATGGGGGCGGGGGGGGGGGGGGGGTGAGACAACATAAAAGAAGGCTAAAAAGCAGAGTATTTCCCTAATGATAGGGACCATGAAACTGGGGACAGAAGAGAAAGTTGGGTGACATGTAAGAATGAAAATCCCAGAACAATTAACTATCATTGTTCACTGGAGCACCATGCCGGCAACCTGCCTAGGGCTATCATCTTGATTTTTAATCCCTTTTAAGGAATCACGTGGCTTTTTATTTTATCAGGTTGCAGGATTCACTTCTTACATCTCGATTCTTACAAACACTGTGTTTCTTTCACATGATGTAATTTAAAAACCTGTAACTAAAATATACACTGTGTGAGTAATTCCATTTGTAGATGCCTAGGACAACAGCTAGCTGTTTTGCTTGTATCATTTTTGGAATGTGTCACCCAAAAGGTCCCCATGATATAAAGCATGTTCGCCACTATGGCACTACTGGAAGATGGTGAAATCTTTAAGAGGTTAAATCAGTCAAGAGTCTTCAGGACAGTGAAGAATGCCCACAAAGGTGAAAGTGATCCCTCAATCCCTTCCTCTCTTCTGCTTCCTGTCCATGATATGAGCGGTTTCACTCCACCTTGCCAATCAGCACACTTCCTATACACCAAGAGCAACAAAGCTAATTGATAATGAACAGAAATCTTCAAAAAAAATCTGAGTCAGAAAAAACCTTTTCTTTTTATAAGATGACTTGCACAAGTAGTTGTTACTCTGACAGGAGATTGTGACTTCTGTTAAGTTTCTGGAACAGTGAGCTAAAATAAACTTTTCCTCCCTTAACTGGTGCACGTCAAGTATTGAGTTACAGCAACCAGAAACTGGAAAGATAGTGGCCAAGTAAGCCAGCTGCATAATGTCTCCTCATGGACACACTTAAAAAGTTGAGAAAATAGTCAAAAAACACCTATACAATGTAGCTGGGACACGGAGGAGCACCCCAACAACTTAAATGAGGCCACAGGAAGGCCAGAAACCCTGAAAACACATCATAAGCAGAGGTAAATAGCAGCCCAGGAAGCAGACCCAGGGCAGCCGTGAATTGCTGGGAACCATCAGCACCATCAGACACAGAAAAGTCCACCCAGGACCTCAGACCAAGCTAATCTTGAGAAGCAGGAACTGACAACAGCAAGTAGCCCCAGCATCAAAAAAAAAAAAAAAAAAGCCTACAGGTAAGGCATACTACAAACACAATGTGAGCTCCCCCAAGAAAAGGCCTCCTGGAGCCGCGATCAGAAGCAGTACTCAGCAGCAATAATACGCTAGGACTCAAACAGGAGCCATTCTTAAAAAAAAAAAAAAAAAAAAGCCAGAGACTGGATTGATTAAAGGCTCAAAAGAGCACATCAGGACTTTGGGGTTCACTCTTAAGCAGTGCCTAAGAAAAGAACTGGCACAAGAGACAGTTACATAGAGGAGACAAAGGCCAGGGACATCCTGAACAGCTTGGAACGGGGCACTGGGAGAACCCCCAAGTGTGAAGAACACTGCCCTTAGGGGACAGAAGCCAGGATAGGTGGGAGAGCTTTGCTGAGGGGGCTTGGAATAAACAAGACACCTCAGAGGCCATCAGACTGTTAGGTCCTCCCTCACTGCCTATTCCCAGCACAGAACTCAAAGGAATTTTGGCTCCCTCCACATAACCCTCATACTCATCTAAAAAAACCTCTCAGCAAGGCCTTTAAACTGAAGACCCTCAAAAACATAAACATGGAACGAAGACAAGATGTCTGAGACCGCAGAAATTAATATCATGGGCCCTGAAATAGTGGAACTTATTAGGAAGAAAATCAAAAAGCAAATAAATTAAGTTGAACTTTCTGTTCAAACAATATATCCTCAAAGGAACTTATGAAACAAACAGTGGTCCTAATGAATGTAAAGCTCATTAAGCATACAGAAGCCACAAATAAAAAGCTGACTGGTATTAAGTGCAAGATATGAAGGAGCATTTTAATAAAAGTGAAATTTCTTAAAAGAAATCCAACTGACATTCAGGATATAAGGAATTCATTTAAAAGCAAGTGAAGTCAACCAGAACACTGTGAAGAAAGAATTTTAGACCTTGAAGACAAGGCTCGGGAAACAAATGCTATAATCAGGTATAACTCCAAAATTACGAATGAGCAAAGTAGCTGGATACAACAGATGATGGATGATTCAAAGATAACCACTCTCAAGAATTATGAGCAGAAGACAGCACCAAAAGTGTAAAGAATTAATTCACTGAAATCATACAGGAAAATCTCCAAAATCTAGGCAAAGAAATTAATTTTCAGGTACAAGAAACTTATAGAACACCAAGTACCACCAATCAGCAACAAGACTTACCAAACACATCATAATCAAAACCTCAGAAAAAAAAACAAAGAGAGAATATTAAAAGCTGGACCCAGCAGAGAGGTATCAAGACATGGCCACTGCAGGCCATTCTAGGGTGGGAAGCTGAGCTAAAGAGTGGTGATTTGAGTGGTGAAGTGAATCAGAAACAGAAGATTAAATATGTTAAAATATCTCATCATTTCTCTGATTTGGGAAACCCAGAATGCAGGCATTCTATAGAACCAAATGGGTGTGATAGTGGGAGTTAGGAGGATAGGGAGGATGTCGGAGGGCCAAAACTGTGAAAGGACTTTAAGTTGATATGATATATATGTATCACATATATATTAACAAAAATGAGAAAATCTAAAACAAAAAGAAACTGGTACCAGAGAAATGACGTCAATGTGGTTAAAGCATTTAGAACTGGTTTGTGGGAAGAGCTTGGAAAGGTCTCAGGATGCTGGCTGGAGAGTGCTCTGAGATGACCTTGATGGGAGATTCTAGTCAGAGTTCAGAAGACCAGAATGTTGATAAAAGTGTAGATAGGAAGAAAGGCCAGGCTCATGAAGTTTCAGACAGAAGCAAGAAGTGTACTGGCAAGTGATCAAAAAACCATGCATGCTATGCTCTGGAATAAAGGATGTCCACATTTTGCCCTTGTCCGGAGACTCTGCCAGAAATTGACATTAAGGATGGTGGACTGCTTACTCTATTGGAGGAAATCTCGAGACAGGAGGATTTTCAAGCTGCCAATTGGGTACTGTCTGCAGCTGTATGGAAAAGGGTAGGAGGAAAAAACAGCAGAGAAAACAGACATGAAAAATTCTCACTGTCAGACTAAAATGACCTGCAGTGGTGAGGCCCAACAGCAAGGGATGTTAAATACTCTAGCATTCAAAAGAAGCCAAATACTTGCAATTAGAACTATAAAAAGAGGTCTTGAGGGTGTTTTAGGAATCAGTAAGGTCCTATCCTTTACCAATTAAAGGGTACAAAAAAATTTTGTTCTGAGAAAATGGGGCTCACTATTCGGGAAAGACGGAAGCATTTGCCAGAGTTCAGCTCCCAGCAGTGCAGATGTCCAAGCACTCAAGCTGCTGTAGCTAGGACACAAGAGCGCCAGGTGACTGCTCAAGCCAGTGGCAGACATTGGTGATATTCCCCACTTTCCAGGCATTCAGAATACAAGAGTCATTAGATCATGAATGCTTCCACCCAGATTTGAGAGGAAGGCCTTGGAGGCCAGCAGTGTGCCCCTAGGAGGGCAGCGTGTGAAGTTGTGAAGGAGAAGCCTAAGATACAGTGGAGATTCCAAACTTTTGAAGAAGCCAGGAGCATGGACATCAGCTGAGAAAAGCGGCAGGTCATGAGCAGATTCAGACTCAGCCAAAAGGAAATAAAATGGAGGACGTAGCCACCAGCAAAGCTGTAAGGGTGAGACCACACAAACCCTTTGGAGTCCACATCTCCCTACCTCCAGTTTACTCCGGGGGCTAGACATGGAGCTATAGGAGTTAACCCTTGCCCTGCTCAGTGTAGACCTTGTTTTGGTTCAATTCCTTCCTTTTGGAACTGGAATGGTTACCCTGTGCCACTGTGTGCTGGAAGTATTCAACCTTTGATTTTCACAGGAGCTCAGAGCTAAGAGTATGCCTTGCAGTCTCGGAGAAGACTTTGTACTTGGACTTTTTCCTTTTAGCACTGCTGGAGCAATAAGACTTGGGCAACTCTTAGAGAAGGACTAAAGGTATTTTGCATGGGGAGATGAATCTTAGTCTTTTGGAAGCCAGAGGTGGAGTATTGTGGCTTGAATCTGGTATGACCCCAAAAAGTCCCATGTATTTGATGTTATGGATTATGTATGGAACCATATGCTATCAGAAGATTGGGGCTGGCCTAAAGGGCTAGATTATGGGCGCGTAGACAAGATTACAAGCCTGTGGTAAGGGCTTAAACCTGAAAGAGGAGGAACACTGAGGCTGGATGCAGAAGGAGAGGACCGCTGAGATGTGACTTGAAAGAATATATGCTTGCTTGACTGCCTGCTTGCTAGCTTCCTTCCTTCCTTCCCACTGGAAATTGACCTAACTCCCTGTTTACAATGCTAATTGAGAGGACCAGAGTCCACCTCTGTGACATGCTTCCACCATTACCCAGCTGCCCATCCTTCCATCTGTGAATGGAATAGTGACTTTCAGAAACTGAGCTACAACAAACTTTTCCTCCCTGAATTTTCACATGTTAAGTATTGAGTCACAGCAACCAAAAAGTAGCTAAGATGTTAACATATATTCTAAAACACTTAAGCACACTGAATGACAAGCCTTAATTCAACTACATCTCTCTTGACTTCATAATTCAGAGACAACACCTATTCTGTCCACTCCCTAAGAGGCAAGTTTCGGAAAGCTGAGTTTTCCCTGAGAGTTTAGTGGAAAAGATGAATATGTGCATTCTTAGGTGCTCAACCTACTACTTTTGGACTACTCTTCCCCTTATGCTTTATTATGAGACATAAAGGAAAAAACACAGCACTTAAATTACAGTAACAGAAACATGCCTATCTATTAATTCTCAATATATCCCCTCTTGTTCTGAACACATTCCATTGTTCTTGCCACTATTTAAAGCAGTTCTGAAATCCTCTTTCATGAATATATTTGGCTGCACTGTGGTGTCTATTTTGATGCCCTGAATTACTCCAAACATTTACCTTTCGTGGATATTTTGACTTGGAAGAAGAGACAGAATTCTCACAGTGGCATATTCAGTGAATAAGACAATGAGAACACACCAGGTTTTTACAAGCCTGCCTTTCTGAAACAGCTTTCTGCAACAGCACTCACTGTATTTAATGACACCTCGAAAGACAGGACCTCTAGAACTCCTTCAGAAAGTAGCAAGAACAACGAAATAAGTGTTTTCAAAGGGAGTATTCTGAGGGGAGTTAATGACAATTTGTCTCTCACTGCAATAAATGTTAAAATTCACTGTATAATTTGATCACCCTTTGTATAGTTACAAGGATTTCATTCTTTTCCATCTTGACTACTTCTATTCATACCACTCTTGCCCAATTCACTTTTCCTCTCCTTCCCTATTTTAAGTCTTTTAACATTTCAAACGTTATGCTCACTGAGCCCATCTTTTCTTCAAATTCTCCTGTAAGTTATTCCCAACCTTTCTGACACCGGGGACTGGTATAGTTCAAGATTTTTGTGGAGGAGAGGGGTTGTACTTGTTACACAATATGTTTCTGGAGAGCAACTTTGAAATAGCAGTAGCAAGAGAGCAGTGAGCAAAGTTCCACCTTCTCTCAAATGATCAGCAGCATAGAACCTTCTAGGAGAGCACTAACAAGAGACAGACCTCTGCTCATTGCTCTCTTCCTGCTCTGAGCTCATCTGTCCCAGTGGCCTAGTCCTTCAAATGCCACAGACTAGATCTCTATCCCATAATATTTGCTATGTGCTATTCATAGGACCTATTTATAGTACTGTCTTATCTAGTATTTACATATGAATATTTTGAGCTTTAAAAATAAGGTCAAGGTCAAGGTCTTGCGCATCTTTGTATAAAAATATGACAACTGGGGGCTGGAGCAATGGATCAGTGGTTAAAGCACTTGCCTAGCAAGCGCTAAATACCCAAGTTCAATTCCCCAGCACCACATAAGCCGGGTGTGGTGGCACATGCCTGTAATGCCAGCATTCAGGAGGCTGAAACAGGAGGACTGCCATGAGTCCAAGGCCAGCCTAGGCTCTATTGTGAGTTCAGAACCAGCATGGGCTACAGAGCAAGATTCTATCTTAACATTTAAAAAAGGCAATTATGTAGGGATAAAGATGAAAACTAAGTAAGATATCACATGACAATATGAATTCTCTTAATTATCCAGTATTTCTCCCAAACCATTCTCTCCCTCCCCCTGCATATGAATACCACCCTCTAATTTTCCTCATCAGTGTCACATTCTGATTCCTGATCATGACTAAGCACTGCTTCCCTCACTTTCACTTATGATACCTGCATCCTTTTATTTATTTATTTTTTTGAGACAAGAGTATTGGCAGGCTGATCCCAAACACAATATGTAGCCCAGGCTGGCCTTGAATTCATGGCAATCCTCCTGCCTCAGTCCCACAAGTACTGGGATTATAGGCATGTGTCACCATGTCGAGGTTATGTGGTATTGGGAATGAAACTCAAGGCCTCACTCTTTCTACATAAGCATTTTAACAGCTGTGCCATTCTTCCAACCCCAATATTCACAGCTCTCGAGCCTAAATAATTCATTACAGCTGCTCCCTGATTTCATATATGCAGCCTACTGCTTACTCAGATCACTGAATACTTATCTCTTCTTTACCTCATCTCCTTTTTAAATCTACATGAGTGATTACCTAAACCACTTCATAACACACACTTTTTACCTTTGATCACTTTGTACAGTGTGTCCAAGTGTTCTTCTTTCTCATTCTTGTCTACTCCCCCTTATCAATATTTCATTCCCTATTATCTTTTTCCTAAGCTTACAAACCACTCAAGAGCTTATCATTTAAAACATGTAACCTAACTAGCTATCCTTGCCTAAGTACCAGATTCCTTTCCTTGCAAGTAAAGGAGCTTACTACATTCACTATTTCTACTTTCTTCTCATTCCCTCTAGTTCCAAAGATAAGATAATTTTATATTAGACCCAATTCTCCAGTGAAACTGTTAGCCACTAAATGAAGCAGTCAGTCTCCTTTAGGGCATAGGACAAAATCCTACATTAAACTTTGAAATGTCCTTTCCTCTTGTTTCAGCTGAAACTTTTTGGTAAAACTTAAGAGAACTACCCAAGATCACTAAAACCAAGTCATTCTAACCTGTTCTTTTACACAGCTAGAATGAACTTCACATGTTATAATCCTAAAGAAGCATCTGCACCTGTCATTTAACATTCTGAACTAAGCATGCTAGGAAATGATAGGGTTCTCCATCTGAACCTTATATGTGTGTGCTGTGACTCTAGAGCAAAGCATGCCCAAAAACGTGTACATCATGCTTCCTTCTTGAACTATGACCTTAAACTGAGCATGCTATGAAATGTATACAATCAAAACTACTTTGCTATGTATGTACAGGCTCCTGAAAGAAAATTTTCACGCTTCCTTTCCTTGAAGAGAATACGGCTTTGCAGATAATGGCTCTCTTTACTCATTGAGGATAATAAATCTTTCTCCATTCTTTTATCTTCTGGTGGTGCTCAAAGGATTTGCACTCGCCAAGAGAAGAATCCACTGCACTCAGTTATAAAACTGCTCTGAAAAAAATATCACTAGAAAATACTGCAAGACAGTAAGAAATTGGGTTTTTAGTTTCTTGAAGTCATAAATCACCATTTTTGATACATTGGGAAGTTGCTTCAAATGAATACAAGACTAAGATATACACATAATTAATATATTAGCCATGAGTTGATAAACTTGTTAAAGGTACATACAGGGGGTACCGCAAGACTCCATGTACTTTTGCTAAGAATATGATTGAAAATTTCCTGACTAAAACCAAGCTCTACTAATAAAACTACAATCCACATTATAATATTTCTTTCAATTAGATTCAGTTTTTAACCCAAATAGAAATCGCTGATGCAACTGGGTCTTGTGTTAAGGAGTATTCTCCTCCCCAACCTCCCTAACCTTTACTCTTAAGCAACAATAAACTGCCACGACCAGGTGGCACAGGCCTCTAATTACCAGGACTCTGAGAAGCTGAAGCAGGAGGACTGCAAGACTGAGCCCAGCCTGGGCAGCCTAGTGACTTACAAAGAGTCTGTTTCAAAATCAAATTAATAAAAATGGGATGAAGTAGAGCTCAGTCGTGAACAACTTGGGTTTCATTTCAGTACTACAAAACAAAACAAAGCAAAGCAAAACAGTAAATTGCTTTTCTTGATCAGATGTAATGTTCTCCATGTTAAGCATCACAAAGGTTTCTAGCACTCATTTTTAAAGTGCCCCAATATTTATTATCTTGATGACAACCCATAAACACAGCTTTTCTCAACATTACATCTCACTGTGCGGTGCAAAAAAAGGGAAGAAACCTATTTAATTAAAACAAAATGTAACATCATGATTTTCCTTTAAAATTATTCATTTCATTCAACAGAATCATGCTGTCACCCAAGCTAGCAAATTTGAAATCCAAACATCAGCTTTTACTTCCCATTCTACCTACTGTCGCTAGGTAGCTGCTTCCTATAAGATGCAAATTGTACGCTGACAAGTTAAGATTAAATTAAGTAAAAGAGCATTAAAGAAAAGCAGATTATTAGGCCAAGTTGGCTGCTCCCTAGGCAGAGATGCCCAGGTGAAGGGTAGCAGAGCTAGCTACTCCAGGGACTATGGCCAACACAAAAGAGGAAATTTTTCTTTTATGGGGTCTCAAAGGAATATTATTAATTATTCATGGTTTTGTCAAGAGGGTAGGCCTCCAGAATGGACTGAGTTCAGAAGATTAGGGCCCCATGCCAAATATGTTATATCTGTCCTATTTGTAGTCACATTTGCTTATAACAGTCTCACTTTGCACACACACCCGATTTTGTTTCCCAAGCAAAATAGCTGCTTACTGGCTTAATTAACAGACTGATTGACTTTTCCTCTCTCATGACCAAAATGTGTAGCTAGCTGACTGTTCTTTCTCCCAGGCTGCTACTTCAAAGTCCTGCAAATCCTCCCTCTCATTATCTCACAAAATCTTGTTAGTTTCGCCAGTATAATGTACTTAAATCAATCTGTTCCTCTCCAGGCTTACAGTACCTAACAAAGATCCCCTTTCAATGTTTTAATAATCACCTGGCCTTCTACCTGGCCTCAATTAAGACCCATACTGCCCTTCAGCCAAACTACTTAACATAAAACAGTAATGTAATCACGCGGGATCACTGCTTTCATATCTTTCAAAGAGCTAAGCATCTCTTCTCAGATAAAATTTAAACTCCTAAATATAGGAGGCTAAATGTTTGACAACTGGTTCTATTCCACCTTCATCTCCAGCATCTCCCTAACACTGTAATGTATGTCTCTTTGAATAACAAATTGCCTTCAGGAACCTTTATGGTTCACACCACTATGCCGTTTCTAGTATCATTTCTTACTCAAAATATTATATTCATGGTTTTATTTGTATGCTAAATACAAAGAGTCCAATTTTCATTTAGAAGTCTTCAATAAGGCAGTTAAGACAAAAGAGTGAACAAATTCTTTACACAAAGATTAAAACATTTGAAAATAAAGATTCTACTCATAACAGTACAAAAATTAACATATGTAAACCTAACAAAATATCGGCTAAAAATATGTTTCCTTACACACTTGACTTATTATCTGTAAACAATGAAATCACTCCCTTTCACTTTTATTCCTTACCTGTGCTTCTTTGTACCTACTAAGTACTACATTGAATAAGAATGTATAAAACCATAAACACATTGAATAAAAGAGCAACAAAAAATTTTAAAAGTTACAAAACAAAAAGTTACAAAAGTTCCTTCCACTTACTGTAGCATCAAAAAGAAAACATACAAATAACCAAAAAGGTGAAAAGATTGGTGAAGAAAACCATAGAACATTACAGAATGCCACAAATAAATGAAAGCACATTTCATGTTCAGGGATTGGAAAACTTGATACTGTTAAGATACGAAAGCTACCCAAACAATCCACATATTCATTGCAACATACATCAAAATACCAATGAAATTTTTTCAGAAATTAAAATCATTCTAAAACTCATAGGAATATTAAGGGACCTAAAATAACCAAAACAACATTGATTTTGAAGAACAAGAAAATGAATTTTGAAGAGCAAAGCTGGGGAACTCACAATTCTTGACTTCAAAACTTACTACAAGGCTACAGTTATCAAACTAGTATAGCACTGTCATACAGACCAACAAAATAGAATACAATGCACACACAACCTCTCATATGTAGTCAAATGATTTTAAGAAGACTGCCAGGACTACTTATTAGGAAACACAGTTTTAACATGTGCTGAAAAGAAAATCTAATGTACTCATGCAAGAGAATTAAGCTGTACATACATCATATCTAAAAACTCACTCAATGAATCAAAGCTGTTAAACTGAAACTCTTTGGGGAAAAAAAAAAAAAACATAGGGCCAACCACATAAGCCAGGTGTGGTGGTACATGCCTGCAATCCCAGAAAATAGGGAGGCTGAGGAAAGAAGACTGTTATGAGTCCAAGGCCAGTCTGGGCTCTACAATGAGTTCATGACCAGCCTGGGCTACAGAGTGAGAAGCTATTTAAAAAAAAAAAAAACAAAAACAAAAAACCGTAAGGCCAAAGCTTCAGAACGTTCACTGGATTCTGCAATGATTTCTTAGATATGACACCAAAGACACAGCACAAAAGGAAAAGCAGACAACTGGACAGCAGATTTTTCAATTTTTGTGTACTGACAGATAATATCAGAGTAAAAAGAAAATCCATACAGTAAAGAAACAAAATTGCAAAGACTGTAACAAATAACACTCTCAAAATTCATCAACAATAAAAATTTATTTATAAATATATAAATGTCTTGAGCAGACAATGCTTTAAAGAGCATATACAAAGTCAATCAGCACATGAGATGGTCCATATTATTAGTCAGGAGGAAACTTAAAATCAGAACCATAATAGGAATTATTACTCATTACCATTAAAATGACCACTCTCCAAAAGGCAGAAAATAATAACAAGTGCTGGTAAAGATATGGAGAAACTCAACACCCATGTACAGTTGCTAGGAAAGTACAATGGTACAGACACTGAAGAAAGCCTATGAGGAGTCATCAAACAACTTAGAATTACCATATTCCACTTCTGGGTTTATATCTAAAAGTACTGAACACAATCTTAAAAAGATTTTTTGTATACCCATGTTCAAAGCAGTATTAGTAAAATAGCAAAAGCAAGGAAACAAGTCTGCATTGGCAGATGAATGAATAAGCACTATTTGGTATTTTAGAAAACTATGCTTATTCTTAGTTTTCATTATTTGGTATTGCACTATTTGGTATTTTACAAACAGTGAAATATTTTTTAGCCTTAAAAAGAAAGAAATCTGGGCTGGAGGAATAGTTCAGGAGGCTAAAACAGAAGGAGTGCTGTGAGTCCAAGGCCAGCCTGGGGTCTATGGTGAGTTCAGGACTAGCCTGGGATACAGAGCAAGATCTTGTCTCTAAATAAATAAATAAATAAATAAATAAATAAATAAATAAATAACCAAGTCCCAAAAAAAAGCCAAATACTGTTTCATTTACTTATACAAGTAGTGAGATGTGTAAAGAAAAGGCAGAATGGTAGATGACAAAGGCTGGGAGTGAAGTTAAGGGATTAGGGGTTATTATTTCATGGTATGATGTTTACGCCTTCCAAGATAAAAAATAATTCTGTAGATGGATAGTGGTGACAGTTGTACCACTAAACTTCATAGTTAAAAATGATTAAAATAGTAAAGTATAATCAGTATATTTTAGCACAATAAAAAGTTGTGTGGTATGGTGGCATGTCGGAAAGAAAGCAAAAGAATTGCAATCCCTGTTATATACAATTTGAAAGATAAAAAATAGTAACTTATATACGTGTGCCTTAAACGAATTAAAATATGCATGCTTATAGGAGGATTAACAGTACATACAGATAAAATGAATGCAAGATCTTCAATGATTCCGCAGTAACAATATGTCATGAAGTCAAGATTAATTCAATTCCCTTAGCCATCACAGAAATGCAAATCAAAACATCACCAAGATACCATCTAACTCCAGAGAGAATGGCATATACCAAGAACTCAAAAAGCAATCAATGTTAGCAAGGGTGTGGGAAAAAAGGAACACTCTTACACTACTGGAGGGAAAGCAAACTGGTAAGCCACTATGGAAGGCAGTATTAAAATCTCTGAAAAGGCTGTAAATAAATATTCCCTTTGATAAGTGAAAGCTCTTATGGGAATCTTTCCAAAAGAGTTAAAAGCATCATATAAAAGAAATACATGCATGACAATAAAGAAACCCAGAGTACAATCATTTCACAGAATATATGGAGGAAGAGAGAGAAGGAACTCATGGGGAGGGAAGGATGTGGGAGAGTCAAAAAGGGGGAGGTGAAGGGTTTGTAATTCTGACACAATATATATGTGCACAAACTACTCAAGATCAATGTAAACATTATGTGTCATATTTACACATATCCATAAAATGAGAGAAAAAGATTAATTCAACTCTGCAACTGAACAGTCAAAAAAAATTTAAGATAATTTAAATTTAAAAATATTAAAAGCTCTCCCAGAAAGTAACTATTAGGTATCCAAATCTTTATCAATTATCTTTTATTTAGTAAATCCTCTTCCATAAATCAGTCATAAAACAAAACTAATAAACATATAAATAACCAAATACAATTACATTTAAAAATATTCACCCACTCTGAATATTCACATTCATAACAGAAGGCAAAGAAAACAACATAATGCTCTACAATTACACGAAATTACCAGTGAAATACTTTTATATATAACTTCAAGAAAAATTAAGCTAGAGGTGCAATCTGGTGTTGGTTAAAGTGCTAACACAAGGACCTGGGTTCAATTTCCTAGTACAACATAAGCCAGGCATGTTGACACACACCTGCAATCCTACTCAGGAAGCTGAGACAGGAGGTCTCCCATGAGTTCCAGGCCAGCCTGGGTTGCAAAGTGAATTGAGGACCAGCCTGCACTATAAAGCCAGACTCTGTCTCAAAAAACAAATAATTTAAAAAAAAAACATTAAATACTTATGATTTTTGAAAAAAAAAAGATCTACCCTGCACAATTTTTCAAAATTATAATACCAGGAACTAAACCCAGCACCTCATACTTGCTAGGCAAGTGCTCTACCATTGTACAGCAACCACAGCCAAATATTTTTTATTTTAAAACAAGGCCTCAGTACGTTGTCCAGGTTAGCCTTCAACTTGCAATGCTAGTTCTTCAGTCACTTAATTAACTGGAATTCACAAGCATATACCACCATGCACATATTATACGTTTCCTAAAGAATATACATTAGAAAAACTGAAAGAGATGCACTAAATAAATGTTCATAGTAGCTCTCTATGATTATGGATTGTATCTTGACTTCTTGCACTTTTCTTTATATTTCCTGGTACTAAATACAAAAAGAAAATACTGTCAATATTTTTATCAGACAACAGCATAAGCCAGTACCATCAAAACTGCCACAGGCAGACCAGGATATATGGTCAGCCACCAGGATCTATGGGCCACCAAGTCACATAGACATTATCATTTAAAAGCAAAAAAATTTAAGACATATTTCCAACCTGAATGCCTTTGGAGACACCTATAATCCTTAACACTTGGGAGGCTGAGGCAGGAAAATTATGAGACTAAAGCCAACCTGGGCTACATATAGCAAGTTTATAGTAAGACCGTGGTTTAAAAACAAAAAAAAAAGCAAACAAATAAAAGCATAATAAATAGAACCCACATCTCCCAAAAAAGATAATACTGATTACAAACTCACAAATTTTAGCACTTACATTTCCTGAACTTCCAAAGTATTTCTCAAAAAAATGATAGGGTGCTAAGTAGACCTACTATGAAAAGGTTTTCTTTCATATTCCTGTTACATTACTTAGACATAAAAAACTAAAGGTAATTTTTTAGGGTATTTTGTTTATCCAGACACTCTCACCAGGCAGCGCTGGTTGACCATGAACTCTCTAGGATCATAAACATACATCACCATGACCAGTTCAAATGTAATTTTTGGTAAAGCTTGTAGTTGGCGGCAATTTTTATCAGTATTTTTATAAGCTAAGAAAGTAACTCAAATATACATATCAGCAAACTATATATTTGTGCATCAATTTCAACGATTACCACCATAATGGTTTTCTACAAGAGTAAACTAGAACAGCAAATACATATCTTAATCCTGTTTCCTACATTTGTTGAACTAACCAGCTTAAGCTGTTTTTACAAACTGAAATCACTTCTGAAGTGGTTAACTTACTCCTTACTTAGCTTCATCTGAATTATAAAAACCCATTATGTTTTAATTATATTTACTGTTATTTCGTTGCCACAATTAGTAAGAGGGCCCTCTCTTTAACACCAGTTGAGATAATAGAAGGATACCGATAAAATTACCATTTAACAAGACTGACAATTTTGCGCCATTATGGATGAATCTATTGGCTTTTATTATATTATTTCTTAATTACGCTGGATTTTACTTGTTTTCCAATTCTCAAAATCCAAAGTATACAACACTATTTCCCTTTATTCCACCTAAATACCATGAAGAGAAGATCCCTAAGAAAAACAAGGAAAATACAACTCTAATTCATGTATTCAGTTAGCTCATCTGAGGTTAGTATAAATACAGCAGCCCAGAATATAACTCATAGCTGTGAATCTATGCACTTAAATAAGTGTAAAATAACAGAAGGTGACAGTGCAAGATTCCAACATTCTTAAGAGACTCTGCAATTTATTTTCATGAAAATATGTCCTGCCTTATTTTCAGTACTTAAAACTACTTACAGCAAAACGGACAGTTAGTAATATAAGTGTTAAATTTTTGCGTGTTATTCTGTTAACATTCAAGAGATTTTAAGGACGATTCCTTCAAAACCCTCTTTCATTTGCTCAATTCTCTTCTCAAGCATATTAGACTCCATTAACAGCCAATCATGTAAGCTGAGCTGCAAGTGACCTGAGAGTTGCTATAGCAACAGCTGCTTTCTGAAATACGTGTTATGCATTTTAAAAGCTCACACAGAGAGGATACCACATTTATCAATTAACAACTGAAGCTAAACAGCACATTATCCAAATGAAATGGAAAAGCTACCTTGACAGGACAAGTATTTCTTAACAAAAGGGGTACTTGACACTCATGACCCAAATTACTGTGTTTTATAAATTTCAAAATGAACTTAGAATAACATAAAAGCTGCATACCATGTTTATCAACGAACAAAATTGACTCGGTAAAGACTAACAGAACTGTATTTAGCAATAGACGACCAACTCTTATGAATGAGCACACACTATAATATACTGGCAAACTGTAATGTACAAATAATAAAAATTTGGCCTAAGTGTAGTATATAAAAACGTCTTCCAATTAGCATAATCATGTATGAGCATATATACTTCAAAAACATAGTAAAAGCTGTAAAAATAACACATACTAAAAAACCACCTATTTTCAAGAAAATTACTTTGCCAATTAACTGAAGATAAACATCTCTTCCCCAAAAATCTCTTCATAGAGATCACAGCTTGCCAGGCTTTACCAGTAAAGCTATCAGAATAAGGTTCAGTTCTGCAACAAAAATCTTCCAAAAACAAATCTGGATCAGTAAAATAACTTCAAAGATAGTATCTAATGTGTACCATTAAAAAATCGTGACTAAAATTCAGTCTTACAAAACTCAACTTCTAAAACTAGTCAACCACCAAAGTTCAAGTAAACAAAAGGAATAAAAATGTGATTGAGTTACACATTAAGATAAAACATAATGAAATAACTAATGATCATACTCCAACACTAGGAAGAAAACCATTTTGTGCAAGATTCTAAATCTGATGAGTCTAACCCACGGCACCTTTGAGTGAAAATTTTCTTGGGCCACATATAAAATATGAGTAGTTAATGTAGATATACAATTCCTAAACTATCTTTTTAAAACTTTTCATAGTAACTTTTTGAAAACAAAGACATAAAAACAATGGGCTGCAGGTTGGACACACTGCTCTAACTGTGGTAAAAGGGAGTTTCATACATGTTTCATACATACTTTAAACTTTCAATAGCTTCAAAGGAAAGATTTAACACTGGAGACTTCTATTACTACTATGGCAGAAATTTTTAAAATAAAGTGTAAGAATGACAAGATAAACTATATTAATGGCTGTGAAGAAAAATAGCAACAAGCCACCATAGCAATGGCTACATACAGCCCTTACCATCTTCCAACAACCTTAGAAGGACCAATAATTGAAATACTGGTATATTAATGAAGTATTTGTTAGCCTCTCATAGAAGTCATCTATCCCAGTTGTATTCAACTTCTAGACAGTGGAAAACACAATGTACTTTTCTTTTCAAAATAAAAACGTCAACATTTTGGGGGGGGCAGAGGTGGCGAGTACTAGAAACTAAAGAATTCACACACGGTACGTCCTATTAACTTTTAATTTTGAGACAGGCTTCTTAAGTTGCCCGGGCTGACCCTTGAAACTATAGTTCTCTTGCCTCAGCCTCCCAAGTACTTTAGATTACAGGCATGTGCCATCATGCCCAGTGAAAATATCACTTTTTATTTCAACTTTGTATGCCTTGTACTTTACCTACACACAATCAAAATACAAAGTACTAATACCATTAACAACTATCATCTTTTAAGCATTATGAGTAATTAACATGCTCTTATTCACATATATACCCATTAGATAGCTATTCTTATTCTCATTTTATAGATGATGAAACTGTGTCTCAGAAGTAACTTACCGAATATCAATCAGCTGTAGAGCCAATGTTCTTAACCATGACTCGACATTCTTCATACTAAACCATTACCCAAAATCTCACATAACTAAGCAAATATGGTTTGCAATATACAACTGTTCATCCTACCAAATTAATGTTTCTCTAATCATCTCAAATATTTTCTCTTCTTAGTTTGGCTGAGCCAATCTTAACTATGCCAAGTTCTCAGCATAGTATTTCCAAGAAAGCAACATACACATTTAAAATAAAATTTTTAAAAACTCAAATAGGCTGAATACACACAAAATAAAAGAGCAACTGAGTTGTCCATGACGCCTACATCTAACATTTAAATGGTAGAACAGGATAAAACAGTTGAGATTTTGCTCTTTTTAAGCAGGAGGACAAGTATAAATTCATGAATATGGTTATGATCGTGCTGCTGACACCTAACAGCTATTTAAGGCTTACCATTTACCCGGCACTGTCTTGCGAACTTTGTATGTGCCTAGATCTAAAATGTTCTACAAAAGTCTCGTGTGTTTAAAAAGTTATTGGATCATGGTGATGCTTTACACATCACAGCATTCATCTAATGTTGAGTCCAGCCGTTCAATTTGCTAAAAGGTAGGGCCTGGGTGGAAGTGTGATCTAGAAGGAAATATTCTTAGCCTGGGCTCCTCCCTTCTCTCTCTGCTTCCAGGCTGTCATGGGAAGAGCACCTGTCCCCCATAAAGTCCTTCCATCATGTCCCTTCTCTGACAGCTAACTAAATACTGAATCCTCTAAAAAATCTCTGAGCCAGCAACACCCCTCCTGGGAATACATCCTAAGGAGGCCAAAACAACACATAACAGATATATGGATACCCATGTTCATAGCAGCACAACTAACAATAGCTAAAATATGGAAGTCACCAAAATATCCATCAACAGATCAATGGATACACAAACTGTGATATTTATACACAGTGGAATACTACGCATCTATAAAGTCCAACAGCATGGAGGCTTTTATAGGCAAATGGTAGAAGCTTGAGAACATCATGTTTAGTGAAGTGAGTCAGAAGCAGAAGGTGAAACATCAAATGGTCTCTCTGATATGGTAGACCTCGATCACAATTTTTACGGAACTTAAAATGAAAAACAAAGTGAAACAAGGGGGTAGGGCACAGAGGGAGGGAGAAGTGTGTGGCGCAAAGACAAAAGGAGAGTGAGAAAGTCCTTATCACACAGACAAGATACGTACGTGCACAAAATACTCAACTTCATTGTGAAACTTAAATTTTACGCTTATACATATCAATAAAATGGGAGAAAAAAATCTATGAGCCAAAATAATGCTCTGCTTCTTCAAGTTGTGGGTATCAAGTATTTTTGTCCCGGCAATGGGAAAATGACTAACACAATACTTCCCTAACATTTAATTCTCACAATAATCCTAAAAAGAAGATACCACTATCCATTTTTTACACTAAGCAGATATATAAAGAAAAACTTATTAGACCAAGAGCACACAGCTAATAACTAGCATAACTGAGATTCAAACACCTCTGACAGCCTGACCAGAGACAAACTCACTCTTTATCACCAATGACAAGGAGAATTAAAGAGGAATTAAAGACTTTATAGATAATTAGATGTACCACAACCATGTTATATCATCTTTTTAAAAGTCATAATTATGCATACAAATTATGCAATAATTTTTAGGAAAATTAAAAAGTAACAAAATTTACAAGGAAACTGCAAATAGTTTCAGTCTGCCCAAGAGAGTTCCCCCAACCCAATAAAAAGGCTTCAATCTTAAAATGCGGTCAGCAGGGAGTAGAGAAAGGGTATCAAAAACATAAACCAGTAAATAACTGCATTCTACATTGGTTTCATGAGCTAATTACGCCTTCCACCTACCCTTCCTTGCAAAGAAAACCTGGAACAATGACAATGGTCTGGAGATTCAAGCCCAGGTACTATTCTAAATTGTTCCCAGAAGTATACATTTGAAGTATCTTTACTTTCTACTATTACAAATTGCTAATGATCTAGAAAAGATACAACTGAAAATACAACAGGAGGTTATGCATGTATTATTTCACAGAATACTTCAAATACTTGTAACTTTATTATATATATACGTGTATATATATTATATATACTGGGTAGCAATGTAAAATACTTTTTTTAGAGAAGCTAAATAAAGAGTGCTGCTCAGTATAAGGCTTCTAATATGAGAACTGAGGCCCGAAAGCAAAGCAGAAAACGCAAAACACTAAAACATGTCATTCCTCAGATGAGGCATAAAAATTTGGCAACCTGGGTACTTAACAGCCAGCTTTACAATCAAACATATACCTTATTATCAAACATACAGCACTATTTCTCAACTTCTCTTTCCATTAAAAAGCCCAAAGAAGCTTTTTAAGCCATTTTTTCCTAATCATTCCTTCCAAAAAAATTTAGTACTACAGACATACTGTATATCTCGATGTATTCTATGTGTCTGTGGTTTACACATTTGCAAGTGTTTTTGTTTTTTGCTCCTATAACCAGTTTTGAGAAGCGCATATCTTCGAAAATATTTCTTGAAATAAAAAAGCAAGCCTACCAGAGGTCACAGTCAAGGAAAAAACTATGAAGCAAACTTGTAGCAGATAATCTCAGACCAGGCACTACTACATGGATCAGCTTAGTCCTTCTTTCCTAAGTCTGGATACACAACTTAGAATCAACAAACCTAAAGAAAAACAAAAGATGACAAAATAAACTAGCAAAAGTAATCCAAGAGAGATGGCAAAAGCACAAGCCCCTAGGGTCAAAGTACAAAACACAAAAATGATTATTCACAGGACTTGAAATTTAGCAGAATTTCTCCAGCTGGTTTTAAGTTGCTTGGAACCTACAATTCCTTTTTCCTATCATCTCCCTTTTTTGTCATAATGTCTGTAACTGTCCCAACATTGTTTTGAGAGGAATTTGTTTACTTAGCTTTACTGGTATTTATGATTCAGAGCAAAAGATTAGAACTTCTAAGCTAACAAGAGTTACAGGAAACTGACAATTATAGTAGCATGAGTTCTTCAGAGGAAAGGCAATAGGATGAGTGCATTTTGTATGGAAGATAGACACAGATCTCTAGGAGCCAGAAGCAGGATTATACTAGGAAGTATTTTTGACGCTACGTTTTTCGCCCCCTGCTGTTACTCTTGAGTATATTGTATCACAGAGCAAAAGAGTAATGGGTCTTCAAAATAGGCAAATTGCCCAAGGTTATCATGCCCTTGAAAGAAAGGGGAAAGAAGAATCAGTTAAAGAGATGAAGCAGAGCAGCAAGAAAAATTCGAACCTTTAGAAGAATTCTGCCCTCCACTGCTAGTTCTGAAATGAAAGGGACCATAAGTCTAAGAATCAAATCTCAACATGTTGAGCAGGACACGATTCCTTCAAACCAATACCAGCAAAAAACTGAGACCTGATTTCTAGAGCCACATAGAAAACAATTCTGCCAACAATTTCAATGATTGAGAAAACTGATTCTAGAGCCTCCTGAAAAGAATCACTGCCATCCAACACCCGAAGTAGAGCTCCTCAAAGCAGAGACGCAGCCTGGCACACAGAGCTTCTGACCTATTGAAACTACAAGATTAAAAATGGACATTTATGCTTAATTTGTGGCAATTAGTTACACTAGCAATAAAAAAACTAATTTTGCAACTACAAAAAAGCAGAATTTAACCAAACTGCCTAAGGTCACATGATCAGTAACAATCGATGTTGAGATTCACAACCAAGCATGACTTGTGCTCTTGATCACTGAAGATGACAAAATGAGCAGCATGGACAGTTAAAGACCTACAAAAAAATTTAACCATTTTGTTAGTAGAGCTAACATACAAGGCACTGTATTCCTACTAAATAATCTCAACAAAAATCACTTGGTCATGGACTAAATTACACTTAAGCAATTGTAAAAAATAGTATTACTGATTTCCAATTTTTAAAACCTTTTTAGTCTAAGCAAAGTCTAAATTATAATATATAAACATACATAAAAATAAAAATAGTAGCACCACTAATGAACAAAAATTAAGGCAGAGGAGGTAAAGTAAGAAGAAAGTTATCCAGGCCCAGCCTGAGCTATAGAGCAAGAGCTCATCTCAAAAATTAAACAAAAATAATTTATCTTTACAAATAACTATGATAATAGATGCTAGCTGAAGTTGGAGTAATCAAGAACTACGGGCATAACTTAGTATTTGATATAGTTATAATGATAAATATGTAAAGATAAATTTCAGAAATTTAAAAAAGTATAGGTTGTGACAGTGCCATAAAAATCCAACTTATACTTTGGTATACTCTTGCAATCTTACAATTTTTGGTCACTCCACACTGATGTTAACTGTCTGTAATCAGGCTGTGAAATGATATAACTCAAACTGCTAATATACAAGATTGAGCCTGAGTTTTAGAGCCACACAGAAAACAATTCTGCCAACAATCTCAATTATTGAGAAAACTGATTAACTTAGACTACTGGGAAATGATATAACTCAAACTGCTAATATACTAAGAGTGACTCCATTTTGTGGTGATTATGGTATTCAGGTTATGCTTCTGCTGTGTAAGTTAGTTTGCTGTGAGTTTATCTTGCGAGGTCCCGCCTAACTCACCTCGGAACCTTGCTAGTACTCTTACCAAGATGTCTCTGGAGTCTTATAAGGGCAGAGGATTAACCTCTTGCCCATCCCGACTCCAGACCCAAAGCAACCCAACTAGCGTCACACATTGTGCGTCAGGAATAGCCCACCAAAAGTCAAACGTAAGCCAAAGGTAACAGCTAAATATCAGATTATCATTGCTTGCTTTTACAACACAACAATCTGCCAAGAATAACAGCTAAGTGTCAGGTTATGATTGGTCACTATGGAATGATGTGACAATGTAAAATCCTCTATATAAACTTCAGGTAAAGTTTGCTCCAGGCTGCTCTCTAAAGACTCACCCTGAGTCCAGGGACAGCCAAGCTGCTAGCAGTAACAACATCTCAGCCATAATTTAAAAAAAAAAAAAAAAAAAAAAAACCTTACCTTACCCAAATTGGTGGTTTGGTCTGTTAATTTCAACCTCTAACATTCATACCTTATTTTGATTTTTGCATTTATATGCTTTTTTAGGATCATAAGAAATGGATTGTGGGTGTACAGGAGATTGAATCCAGGGTCTCTGCACTGAGCTACATTCCCAGCTTTTTGATTATCAAACAATATCTCACTACATTACTTAGGCTGGGCTCAAATTTGTCCTCCTCCTGCCTCAGACTCCCAGAGTATAGTGTTACAGGTGTGCAACAAGTCCAGCTACAATATTTATTTTGGGACTTCTGTTAACAGAGCTGCACAATGTCTCCTCCTGGAATCACTTAAAAAGGTGAGAATATATATAGTCAAAAAATGTCTGTTTAATGTAGCTAGGAGAGGCAGGAACACCCCAACAACTGAAAGGAGGCCACGGGAAGGTCAGAAATACTGAAGACACAGCAGAAGTGAAGGAAAACAGCAGCCAACTGAGTTTGGTGCTGAGCTGCTGGCAACCTCTGATGGAGGGAAGCGTGGAGACCAGAACCTCAAACTGAGGTAAGCAGTGGGAACTGACAGCATCTGATAGCCCCAGAGTCCAAAAACAAGCTTGCAGGCGGTGCATACTGCAAACACACTGCGAGTTTCACCTAGAAAAGGGCTCCAAGCCTCGATCAGAAGCAGCACTTGGTAGCCATAACAGTGATGATGAAAGCAGAAGCCATTAAAAAAAAAAAAAGAGCCCAAGACTGAACTGAACTGATTAGAGCAAAAGAAAACTCAGGAGAGTGCATTAGGGTTTTTGGCGGTCACTCTTAAATAATACCTAGGACAAAACTGGCACAAGAGACAGTTGTGGAGAGGAGAAAAAGGCCACTGACCTCCTGAACAGCTGGGTGTGGTACAGCACCTCTGAGGGTGGAGGGAAGGCAGGACAGGCCAGAGAGCTTTGATGAGGTGATGGGGGGTGGGGGAGGTGAACAAAACATCTCAGAGGCCATAGAACTGTTAATTCCTTCCTCACTGCCTACTCGCAGCATAGATCATGGAGGAACTGCAGCTCCCCACACACAATCTCATACTCATTGAAAGAAACCTCTCAGCTAGGCCTTTCAAGTGAAGTCTCTCAACAACAGAAACATGGAAAGAAGACAAGGCAACTCGACACCCACAGACATGCTTGAAACCCCAGATACTAATGTCATGGGCCCAGAAATAGCAGAACTCATAGAAAAGTCAAAAAAACAAATAAATGAACAACAAGTTCAAACAAGATACTCTCAAAAAAAATGCAAGAGAAAGTTATTAACCAAATAGTGACACTAATGAAGACAAAGTTTACTGAACATAAAGAAGCCACAAGTAAAAACTTGGCTAAAGTAAACAAGAAAACGCAATATATGATGGAACATTTTAATAGAAAAATAGAAATTTTTAAAACAAATCTAGCCGTAATTCAGAATATGAAAAACTCACTGGAAAAGAGGCTAAGTCACCTTTAATGGTATAAGGACAGAAATTCAGACCCTGAAGACAAGGCTGAGGAAACAAAGCTGTAATTAGGCATAACTCAAAAATGAGAAATGAGCAAAGTAGCTGGATACAACAGATGATGTATGATTCAAAGAGAACCAACGTCACAATTATGAGTGTGGAAGATAAAGAGCAGAAAACAGCACCAAAGGTGTAAAGAATTTATTCACTGAAATCATTCAAGGAAATTTCCCAAGTCTAGAAAAAGAAATTAATTTTCAGGTACAAAAAGTTTATAAAACACCAAATAACCTCGTCCAGCAAGGAAATTCACCACAATGTATCATAATTAAAATCTCAGATACAACATAAAGAGAAAATACTAAAAGCAGCAGGAGAAAAAAACAGGTATTACTCTACCAAGGCAAACCCATTTCAATCAATGCAGATTTCTCAATTCAAACTTTAAAGGCCAGGAAAGCCTGGAGAAAAGTATTTCAAGCCTTAAGCCACAGCCAAGTATCAACCTAGGTTGTTGTATCCAGCAAAATTATCCCAGGAAATTGAAGAAGTAAGTTTTTCACTACCAAGAATCCCTAAAAAAAAAATTGTGACCACTAGTTCAGCATTGCAGAAAATACTTGAATCTTTTAGAGGCAGACAGACAACCACTGAGGAAAGGAACCACCTAAAGAGAAAGGGTAACCAAAAAAAAAAAAAAAGAATTGGTATTTGAATCATCTGATTGATATACTTCTAAAATAGTATCAGCTGTTTCACAAAATCTGTGAAATTTCCCCACATATTTATTATTTGTAATAGTATATTTGTATACCAAACATATTTTATTCCACATGGGGAATTTTTACAAAATCTTTAAAAATATGTATGCATGAATTTATGGATAGGTAGATAAAAGAATAAAACCAAACCTGACAATATGTTAGTAATTAGTGTAACGTGAGCAAAGAATTTATGAAAGTCAAAAAATTCTGAAATAGGGCTGGAGGAATGGCTCAGCACTTAAAAGTGCTTGCCTAGCAGCCCTAAGTCAGGCACTAAGTACCCAAATTCGATTCCCCAACACCACATAAACTGTGTGTGGAAGCACACACCTGTAATCCAAGCACTTGGTAGGCTGGGGCAGGAGGATTTCTATGAGTCCAAGACCTGCCTGGACTCCATAGTGAGACTGGGACAAGCCAAGGCTGCGGAGAGAGACACTGTCTCAAAAAATAAATTCTGAAATAACTAAGCATGCCATTATATCTATTGCTTTAAGTGTAATATCCTTATAGATTTCAGTTTATGTAATGTAGCAATCTGATATACACTTAAGCTTATTTATTGTAGCAGTTCACTTATTCAGTCTTTGAAGTAAATGTATCCTAAGAAAACTGATGTAATCATAAACAGAATGTCTCTGTAATGTACAAACATTTACCTTTCAGCACTCAGCTAAGACATTTGAAATTCAACTTCTCTCTTTTTCTTTTTCACATTTTCTAGCATTATGAATTACACAGTTACAGTTCTTTTCTTACATCGTTCTGGACTGGTGAGTGAGATCGTACTAAAGAATCTCAAGAAAGATACAGTTAAATATTAAATAAAAAAAGAACTTTTGGCAAATAAATAACCCAATAAAGAGCTCTGCTGGACTCAGAGAGGAATCAAGATTTGACCACTGTGCCCCACTCTAGGAGTGGGAAACTGAACTAAAGAGTGGTGATTTGAGTGAAATGAGTCAGACACAGAAGATTAAATACGTTAAATATCACTTGGTTTCTCTGTTTTGGGAAATCCAGAATACAGGCATTCTCTAGAACCAAACTGGCATGACATTAGGAGTTATGGAAAATGGGGAAGGTGTGAGAGGTCTAAAAATGGGAAGGGATTATAAAGTTGATGTGATATATGTGTGTGCAATATACTCAGCTTCACTGTAAACATTACATATTGCATATGTATACCAATAACAATGTTACATGGGTCTGGGTGCCGAAGCAGAGCAAGATTGAGGGCAGAGGACAAACATTCCTGCTCCTCACTGTACACAGGAGGATGGCCTGGGAGCAAACCTTCCCCAGGGACAGGATGAGCTCTAACAGGAGAGGCTGCCTCCTTCCTTCAAGCCTGAAGACAGAAGACAACAGTGAAAACATAGGGGAAGCCACTCACGCACCCACAAAGACCAAGGTGACTCCCAGGACACAAAGGGCACCTGGCAATCTTCCCAAAGGATATCACACTACTGATACCAAAGTGCTCTTCGGAAGGAACCCAGTTGCTCCCTAGCGCACCCCTGGCCCACCACACACCCTCTACCTAGCACCAGCCTGGCACCCACAGCTCAACACCAAAGCTACAAGTTGCAGGCCGAGTACCTACCTAACGCTCTCAGGTGCACTTTAAGCAAATATAAATAATTATTTTGACCAAATAAATGAATAAATAAAAGATTTGTGAGGTTGGATTTTTGAGGTGATGAAATAAACTTGTAACTTCAGACCTGTAGATGCTAAAGTAGAAGGATTTCAAGTTCAAGGCCAGCCTGGGCTACAGAGTTGGACCATGTCTCCAAACCAAACCACCGGTTGTGTGTCAACTCCGGTTATATGGGAAAAATCAAGATGCAGTTAGAAATAAAGGACACTCATCGTGAGATAAGTGAATGAACAGAGAAGAAGCAAGAATAAGCAGAGAAAAGTCTTCAGGCTACAATATAAGCCTATCAATTATAAAAAGGAGATAAAGGAGAATTAAGCAGGAATAGCTTCAAACAAGTAGAACTCCACCTGCTAGCTCAATAGGAGCTCAAATACTAAGACTGTCCTTAGATAAGTCCCAAGCAGAGCAGAAATGACCAGCCCTAGCTGCCCTGCTATGCTCAGTTACTAAGGGACAGCTGCCCAGGGAGAATGTGGCCAAGACTCAATGACACAAGAAAGCCCAAAACACTCTAGCTGGATGCTGTCATCCAGCAACATTCCACAAGGCAGAATTCTTTCAAGGCAGATGAATACAACACCTCCTGGGCTACCCTAAGCATCATACAGAAGAATACTTTGTGGCCACTACAGTGTTTTTTAGTAGGGTATTTTGGGTTTTTGTTTGTTTGCTTTTTTGTTTTTGTTTTTGTTTTGTTTTGAGACCAGGTATGCCCTGTAGCCCTAGTCAGGCTGGCCTGGAATTAAAGGCAATCCTCCAGACTCATCTTTCCCAGTGCTAGGACTACAGGCATGCATCACCACACTCAGCTAATTTTATGTGTTGCTAGGGAATTGAACTCAGTGCCTTGCACATGCTAGGCAAGCACTTTAATCACTGAGCTATAACCCTTGCCCACAACAATAAAAATGTTACAGAGCAAAATTTTCCAACTATACCTAGGGTTCATTTTTTTGAAGACCTTTTTTTTTTTTTTTTTTTTTTTTTTTTTTTGCCCAGATTGACCTCAAAATAAGAATCCCAACAATATTTCTTTGGCAAACTTGAGAAAAGAGATGACCAAACCCTAAGACTGCATATTTCTACCTATCTTCAACTAAGGCAGCTCCAATTTTATTTACCTCATTTCTTAATTAAAATCTTAAAAACAGGCTCCTATGCTAAAAAGAATTTGAAAATCATGAGTCACAAAAAAAGAACTTTCAATTAAAAAAAGGTAACAAGTGTGTTTAACTGCGCTATTTTATGTATGCCTGAGACTACAACACAAAAATATGAAAATTTTAGCAATAGTTACCTACAGGGTCATGGGATTTTTGCTCTTCATGCATTTTCTATTCTTTTTATAAGTAACATGGCAAGACTTTGGTAACAAAAAATTTTGTGTATTTAAAAAAAAACTCATGGTAAAAGATCACATTTACAAATTCTATAACATTCATTTCAAAGAGAAGGCAGAATCTGTGCATTTAATCATTCTATTTCACATCTTTATTGCTTAAAGAGCATTCAACTAATGAAATGGTACTTAGATAATTAAAGCATATATTTTCAGGAAAAGTTTTAATGACCTAAATATATAGATGCTAGCAATCTACTCAAATTATTCACTAATCATTTCTATTTTATGGAATCATCCAATATTAGTAGCAAATCTGTGGTAAAAAAAAAAAAGCACATAACTGATTTCTCTTGGTTTTCTCAACCCCATAAACCAAAAAAGTTCCTAGTAGTCATATTTAAATGACGAACCTGATGTATGAGACCAACGACATCAAATGAATCAATGGCAACACCAGGGAAAAAACACTGATACAGAGGCAACCCACTCGGGAACCCTTCCAGATATTACTTGCACTTTTACTCCAGTATCTGTTTGTTTCTAAACAAAGATCTGTTATTCTACATCTTGCCAAAAAATGAAAGAGAGAAGAAGAAAAAAAGAAAAGCACTCACTGATAATTAGGTATGTTTTTAAGTTATGCTGGTAAGTCTTCTGCAGATCTCATGCATCTGGCAGGATTTGTGGGTTTTTTTGTTGTTGCTGTTCTCCTTAACTGGTGCTGAGAGCTGATCATTGACCTAACTGAGGCAGGAAAATCACAAGTTCAAACCCAGCCTGGACACTTACTGGGATTCTGTCTCAAAACAGAATTTTGAAAAAGGGAGACAAGTATGTGTGTAAGTGCATGCATGTTTGTTGGGGAATATTAGCTCAGTATGAAGGTCTTAGGTTCAATCACTAGTACTAAAGACAAGAAAACAAAAAAGTGCTGAAGATCACACCCAGGACTTTGCAATATAAGGCAAATGCTTCACAACTGACCTATAACTCCAGACCACCTGAGAACTCAATTTTATCAAAGTAAATGTAAAATTCACTGTAAGAGAGATCTGAAAAACTAATTTTTTTATAATTTTGTCTGTTTTGACTTACATCTATAAAGACTTACAGAAACAACTTTAAGAAGATTTAGACTACAAACACGGCACACTGTCCTGGCTAAACAATGAAATTTTGGTAAGGATTACAGGAAATATGTAGACAACTTTCAGTAATGACACTTTTAACAATATTAAGTCTTCTCAAATCATTCCAATAAAGGGCTCTGCTGGACCCAGAGAAGAGGCATCAAGATATGGGCACTGCAGCCCATTCTAGCTGTGAGAAGCTGAGCTAAAGAGTGGTGATTTGAGTGGTGAAGTGAGTCAGATGCAGAAGATCAAACACATTAAATACTGCATAGTTTTTCTGATTTGGGAAAAATGGAATACAGGTCTTCTATAGAACCAAATTAGTGTGATAGTGGGAGTTGGGGGGATGAGAAGGGTGTGGGAAGGCCAAAAATGGGGAAGGGAAGGAATTATAATGTTGATGTGATATATGTGCACAAAATACTCAAGTTCATTGTAAACATTCTGTATCATACACTCACACACACAAACTAAATGGGGGGAAAGATCAACACACAAAAAAATTCAGTCTTCTAATCCATGAACACGGCCATCTATTTATTTTTGTCTTCTTCACTGTCAATAATGTGTTCCAAGTTTTCCAGGCACAGGTTGCATTTCCTTGGAATTATTTTTAGTAACTATCGTTAACAGAACTGTTCCCTTGATTTCTTCCTTGAAAAGTTCATTACCAGAATAGAAAAAAAGTCATAATTTTTGCATACTGATTTTGTATCCAGGCACTAGTGAATTTATCAGTTCAAAGAAGTTTTTAGCAAATTCTTCATGGTTTTCTATATAAAATTATGTCAGGCATAGTAGCAGTCCCACTGTTTTCCTATCTGGATGCCTTTTTTCATTTTCTTGCCATACTCTTCTAGCAAAGACTTTGTACTATGGTGAGTAGAACAGAGTCAGAGGTAGCATACTTCTCTATTTTGGATCTTAAAAGGTTTCAATTTTTCTCTATTAAATATGTTACCTGTGGCCTTATTATACATGGCCTTTACTGTTTTTAAGTACATTTTCTTATACACCTACTTCGGTCACCTTTTAAAAAAAGCAATGCCTTGCATTTTCTCAAGTTTTCCTATCTCTAAGGAAATGGTCATATCAGCTGTGACTGATTTTACTGATGTGGTATGGTACATTTACTGATTTGTAAGTGCTGAATCATATTTACACCCCAAGAATAAACTGCATATGAATATGAGGATCGATATGTTGATGAATTCAATTTATGAGTATTAACAATTTCTGTACCTCTTCATAGAAAATAACAAATATTGGAGGTAACAGACTAGGTGGCTGGTTTAGTATGGTCATACAACAGTGTACCAGAAAGGTGTAACATCGCTTTGTACCCTATAAACATGTACAGGAACAGTTTGTCAATGTATAGTTTTTTAAAGTGTTTCAATTTTATTTTTATTTGTATTACCTTGTATTATTGTATTGTTTTTTATTGTTGCAGTTAAGTATTGTTGACTGACCTCAGAGCTTTTGCACAACATTACAACCCAAACCTTTTTCTACTTTTTCTTTTAGGACAGGGTCTTGCTAACTCATTAAGTTGCCCAGGTGGAACTTGAAATTAGAATCTTCCAGCCTTGGTTTCCCTCGGTGCTGGGATTACAGGCTTGTATCACCATCTCATGCTTTAATGAATGTTTTCTTTAAAAATATTTATTTTACTCCTCCCACCAAAAAGAGGTGAAAGTAGGGGGAGATGTAGGGCAAGGGGGTATGTGACGATAATCAACGTTTGAATTTCCCATGATGAAACTCTTTAACCTATACAATCAAAAAAGTGGGAATAAAGGATAATAAAAGCAAAATTTTTTCTTTTACTGTATGCTAGGCAAAAATTTAAAAAAGCAGAAAAACAGGAATACAAGGGATTTCTTCAACAAAATAAAGACATTTTATGAAAAATTAAAAGCTAGCATCATACTAAACAGTTAAAAGACTAAAATGTTTTCCTATAAGTATAGGCAAGGATTGTATCTAGCTCTCTGGTCAAATAATTGGCTCAGTCCTGCTTGGGCAAGCACAGGCAGGACTTAAAATTTAATAACATAGGAGCCTAATTTTTAAGTTGATACTTTTGTATGGCCCATGGATGATATATATATATTCAAATGGTCCTTGGGAGAAAAAAGTTCCCCTCCCTGCTCTAAGATGTGGAGGAAGGCAAATATTACTACTTTCACTATTTCCATATGATACAGTACTGCACAAGTAGGTGGAGGGTGGGAGGGACAGTAGGAGGGGGAGAGAGGGAGAGAGAAAGAGAGAGAAGGTACTGTGATTTTACAAGGCATTTAATAGCTGAATGTCATTTAATCATTCAATGGGCCCATGGGCCCATTATTACTTTAACTTCAGTCACCAGAGAGGCAATAATAGGAAGTGACAAACCATGAAAGGTGGAAGGGGCCTTGTGGAAAAGCCTGAGGTGACCGGAGGTACACCCTCAAAGGAGACTAAAAGATCTCAGTCCAACTTATAGTCTCTCCTTCCTGGCTCAAGACATGACTGATGTCTTTTACATTTGTTGCCCTAACCAAGTGGGTCATTACAGGCACTGTGCCCTTGATTAGTTATCTCAAGTATTTCACTGTTAAAAGCATTAAATCCATTAAAAAAGGCATCCAGGTGGGGGAAAAAATAACAATGTTTTTGCTTTGTTCTGATTTGTTCTTTCAATGGTACTGAAGATCAAGTCCAGAGCCTTGGCACTGAGCTATTTCCCCAACTCTTTTTAAGACAGGGTCCCACTAAATTGCTGAACTGCCCAAGCCAATCTCAAACTTGAAGCCATACAATTGGATGGATGACAACATGACCTTATACACAGAAAACTCTAAGATGCTACACACAAACTTTTACAACTACTCAGTGAATTAAGGAAAGCTACTGAATATAACATCATTACACAAAAATCAGAAGTGCCCTGTGCAGTCAATGCTTAAGAACTGAGAGTCTGGTGTCAATGAGATGAGTTAGCAAGAATTAAGAAAATAAAATTAAATAATAAAAAATGTTCCCGCTCAACAGTTTAGTGTAAGCATGAGCTTCTTCCCTTTTCCATTTCCTCCAGCCTACCTATTTAATGGTGTCACTCTGAGTCAGATCAGTTTCCCAACCCAAATGCTAGTCATCAGTGGAAACACCCTTACAGACATATTCATGTTTGTACATTACCAATATTCTAGGCGTCTCCAAATTAGGCACTTTGGCAATCAAGATTAACCATTAAAGAGGTGGTAAGGTACATGATACTGGCTTTTTAACTCAAAATTTTAATTGATCATTGTTGATATGTAGAAATGGAAGTGACTTTTCCCATATTAAATTTACAATAGTCATTTTCTTAGCTCCGGAAGGTTTTTGTCTAACTCTTGAATTTGCATAAGGCAATTACGTCATTTGGGAGCATGATTTGATTCCTTCCTTCCTAGTATGTGCACTTTTTATTCCTTTTTTCTTTCTTACATAAACTGAGACTACCATTACATTGGATTCTAGGTCTTTTAGCCATACACTGGTCTGCTTTTTTGGTCCCTCTTATTCTGAGGTTTCCAACTTGCTGGATTGAGCAGTTTCTGATTTTCCTGGCTCTTTTGTGTGCAGTCATTGTGAAACTACTCAGCCTCTAGTTTTACAAGTCAGTCCAGTAAGCCCCCTATTACAATAAATCTCCTGTATTGTCCTGTTCCTCTGGAGAATTCTCACACTAACTCAAGGCATGAAATAAATACTTAGGCAGAGTCTAAAAAACATGTGTAAGACTTATCTTTAGAAAATTATAAAACGCTCATGGAAGAAATCAAAAGAACTAGAGAGATATTCTATATTCAAGAACAGAAAAATAGAACATAATTTTGAAAATACCGTAAGAAAGAAAATGAAAAATCCAATTAAAATTTAAGCAAAATCCTAACAAATTGCCTCATTCATGTGGCAATTTCTTACCAAACTTAACGTAAGGTTTTGTAAGACTCAGCAGTTCCACTCTTGGGAAATTACCTGAGTTGAAAAATTTGTCCACAAAAATAATTCTATACACATTTTTTTTTTTTTTTGAGACAGGGTCTCTGTAACCCAGGCTGATCCTGAAGCCCAGGCTAGGCTTAAGTTCCCGGCAATCATCCTCCTGTCTCAGCCTTCTGAGTGCTGCAATTACAGGTGTGCGCCACGATGCTCAGATTATGTGGTGCTGGGGAATTGAACTCAAGTACTTAACGTTATTCACAGTCTTATTTTATTTTGAAACACATATCAACTATTATAGAAAATCCTACAACTATCAAACACTTAGCAATTGTTGTGGTTAGGATCTGGAGTGTCCCCTAAAAGTCTCATGTATTTTCATGGAACTGTGTGATGTTGGTGGATTGGGGTCTGGTCTGGAGGACTGGACTGCAGTTAAGTTAGGATTAACGGTGTGCAGTGGCCACACCTGGATGCAGGAGGGACTGGTTATTGGGCAGAGACCCGAAAGGATACATAAGCTGCACCTGTCTTCCTGTAGGACTGGGACTAGTCTCAACTAGCCTCAGCTTGTTTTCCTGTTTGTTCAGGGAAGCTGCCTCCACCTCTCTCTCTGCAATGCACTTCGATTGTTGCCGGCCACCGCTTAATGGACTGTGACCTTCAAGACTGTGAGCTAAAATAAACCTTTCCTTTCCTAAGTTTGTGGGTGTCAGGTATTGAGTCACAGCAACGAAAAAGTAACTAAGACAGCAATGACAGTACAAATTCTGCTCATTTTGTTGAAAAGAAAGAAACAGAGTTTAGTCAGCTGTTAATGTTTTCTATAAATAACTCATCCTTGGCATGAATATTCTTTTATAAAACTTTAATAGAATTTCACTTGAAATTTCAAATTTTGTCATATTTACACTGGAAGACTCCACTTTGAAATAACCCTTTTCTTTTTTCCCATTTCCCCAATCCCATTTATAAGTTTTACAAACAAAATATGTATTTTTGTATCATTACATATGTAACATCTGGCAACTTGCAAATTCATTTCAGGTACATTCTCTATTAACAATTTAAAGACAACTGTCACTAAAGGAAATCTATGACACCCTACATCTGCAGTGCTAGATATGCGTTACGATTTGGATCTGGAATTTTCCCCCAAAAGCCTCATTAACTAGATTGTTCATGCGGGCTAAATGGATTAAATGAATTAATCCACGGATGATTCCACATGTGGTTAGGAAACAGGGCCTGGTTAGAAGGAGAAGACCAGTGGGGCATGAGCTGGAAGGGTATATTCTTGCCCCCACCTCTACTCTCCGGCTCTGCTTGCTGGCTGAGATGGAATGAACAGTTTTCCCACACCCAGACCCTCCATCAAGCCCTTCTTCCACCACTGCCCGGCAAACATGGATGAAGTGAAACTTCTGAAATGTGAGTTAAAATAAGCACCTCCTCCTTTAATTTGAGAGGGCTGGGTATTTTTTCCCAGCCATGGAAAAGTAATTCTGACAGGATGGAACTCAAGCATTCTATCACTGAACTACAATCCTCAGCCAGGCCCCAAAATCAATAATAAGAGACAAAGCCAAGACTTAAACTTGTATTCTCCTGTCTCCTCAAGACAACTTCGTAAGTCAGTTCCTAAACACTAATGACTGACAACCCCATCTCAAGACCCACTGGTTCCTGGGACAATAGTTGCAAAGTAATTTTTCTTAAGATGACCCCTTATTTTGTGCAAGCACAATTTTATCTTTTAGCTTGGAATCGTATTTCATATCATTACCTTGTGAAGAAAATACTTTATTGTTTTGCTGTCATTTTAACCTATGTACATCATTGTAAAATCACTGCTATTAGAACTGTAGAGTTCTCTATAAAACTAGATTCTTTTTAAGTATCTGGAGGATCATTTCTGAACATTTGAGAATAGCAAATGTTGGCAGAGACTGTATTCCCATGGAGACTCTTAGGCAGGGGGAAAAAAAACCTATTGCTGATCTCCCACATCAATTCCACCATACCTGTCTAACACTGTTGACATAAGTTGTTTCCTATTTTGTCTAAATTAAATATCCATAAGAACTGAGCTATCTTGTTTTTGAAAAAGTGCACTAGTGCTATATAGTTTTAGCTTTTAGATTTGCTATCTAGATCTCCTGCTAAAAGATCAAACCATCTTTTACTGGTTATTAAAATATCTCCCTGGAATTTCAGGTGTGGCAGGAAGATGCCAAATTCAAGCAATGCCTGTATCAAAATAAAAAGCTATGCAAGTAGGACAGCATAGGGGTGAAGTTACTCACTTCATTTTACAGCGATTTATCTCGTTGTTGAGTTTGCTTCTCTATTCAAATATGTATGTATTCTCTGGTCTCACTTTTAGTCACATAATAAAAAATTCTTATCTAGAGAATTAGTCAACTGAATTTTCTCATCATCTCTTGCCTATAAGGGACTGATGCTCTTCAATTTTCAATGTTTTCCTATCTCCTTCAAAACTATGTTCACATCCAGTGAGACAAGAATTCTTAAAGCTAACTCATTCACTCATTTTCATTCTTAAAGCTGCTGACTTGATTATAATAGAGCTGACCTCCAAAGTATTTTTTTTACCTTTCTTAGCTTTATGTTACTTTTCACACTATTTTCTACAGTCAAAAGATTCAAAGACGGAAAAAAGCAATAAAAGAAAGATACAAAATATTTTCAAAACTTGAACAAAATTGACAACACCTAACATAGTATTCAAAATTGAATTAACTCTGTATTCAGAGAATGACTTCAGAAAAAGCATACTGAATCTGGGTTTTCGCACACCTATGAACATAGCAACAGCAGTCACCACTCCTATTCAACATAGTCGTCCTCTAAACCCTTGCCAGAAAAATCAAGCAAGAGTGTGAAATACAGAGAGCATGTATTGGAAGGTAGGAAGACAAACTATCCTTATCTGAAGATAAGATTATCTACATAGAAGACCCCAAAAACTCCACTATGAAATTTGTTAATAAACAAATTCGGCCAAATTACAGGATACAAAATAAATAAGGAAAAAAACAATTCTATTCCTCTATACTAAAAATGAACTCAGAAAGAGCACAAAGAATAATTATAAATAGCCCATCAGAAAATTACATACCTAGGAGTAAATCTAACAAAGAAAGTAAAAGATCGCTACAAAGAAAACTGTATTATATTCAAGAAAGAAATTAAAGACATCACAAAATGAAAAGACATCCCCTGTTCTTGGATAGGCAGAATTAATACAGTCAAAACGACTAAACTGCCCAAACTGATAAACAGATCGAATGCAATTCCCATCAAAATACCAACAATTTTTTTCAGAGAACTTGAAAAAAAAAACGTAAATTTATATGGAACCAAAGGAGAACAGCCAAAGCAATCCTGAATAAGAAAACAAAAGGTAGGTGGCATTATGATTCCAGATATCAAGTCATATTATAAAGCAAAAGTTATCAAAACTATATGGTACTGGCACAAAAAACAAGACAGGTTAACCAATGGAACAGAACTGAGGATGCAGAGAAATTCAAGTACCGTCTTTATCTTTGATAAAATACAAATAAAGCCAAAAGTAGACACTGAAAAGAGGACAGCCTCTTCAACAAATGGTGGTGGGAAAATTGGATATTCATGTGCAGAAGAATGAACTTAGACACTGTTGTGGTGAGGATCTAGAGTGTCCCCCAAAAGTCTCATGTATTTTAATGTTATGGATTGTCTATGGAACCATGTGCTGTTGGTAGACTGGGGCCTCGTCTGGAGGGATGGATTACAGGCATGTAAATTAGAATTAAAGGTGTGTAGTGGCCACATATTCCACACCTGGATGCAGGAAGAACTAATCACTGGGTGGAGACCTGAAAGGATATGTAAACTGCATCCTGCCTTCCTTGGAGTACTAGGACTAGGGCTGGGACTTGGACTAGTCTCAAGGAGTCTCAACTTGCCTTTCTGTTTGTGATGTTGTGAGAAGCTACCTCCCTGCCTCTGCCATGTACTTCGATTGCTGCCAGCTTCCCCTGAATGAACTGTGACCTTCTGAAACTATGAGGTAAAATAAACCTTTCCTTTCCTGAATTTGTGGGCATTAGGTATTGAATCACAGCAAAAAAAAAAGTAACTAAGACAGACACACACCATGCAACAAAATCAAATCAAAGCAGATCAAAGACCTAGATATTAGAACTGAAAGACTGATACTCTGGAATACAAAATGGGAAAAAAATCTAAGACTGAGGTGTAGGGAAGCATTTTCTTAGTAATACACCCAATGCAAAAGAAATAGTCCCAGAATCAACAAATGGGATTATATCAAATTTACAAGTTTCTGTATGGTAAATGATGTTATCAACAAAGTGAAAGAACCGAAAGAATGGGAAATAATTTTCTCCAACTATACCTCAGAGAGAAGACTAATAACTTGAGTATTTTAAAAAAGAAAACAGGCACCTCAAAACCAAAGAGCCAATTAAAAAATGGGCAATGGAAATGAATAAGCAATTCTCAGATGAAGAAGTTCAAATGGTCAGTAAATACATGAAAAGATGTTCAACATCCTCAGCCATTGAAGAAACTGAAATCAAAGCATTACTAAGATATCATCTAACCCGAGAGATTGATGTAGATCAAGAACTCACACAGGAATCAATGCTGGCCAGGCTGTGGGGAAAAAGGAACACTCTTACACGCACTGCTGGTGGAACTGCAAACTGTTACAATGACTATGAAGGTATGGAAATTCCTTAAATGGCTCAAAAAAATACCCTTTGATCCAGCGACACTTCCAAAACAGTTAAAAACATCATATAAAAGAGACATATGTAAGCAGGGCTTGGTGGTGCACACCTGTAATCCCAGCACTCAGTAGGCTGAGGGAGGAGCCTGCTGTGAGTTCATAGCCAGCACAGACTACAGAGTGAGACATTCCTCAAAAAAAAAAAGTGGGAGAGAGAGATGTATATCTATGTTCACAGCAGCAGAACTAACAATAACTAAAATGTGGAAACACCAAAATGCCCACCAACAGACCAATGGATAAAAAAATTGTGGTTACTTATATAATACAACGGAATCCTACTCGTCTATAAAAACAGATGGGTTGAGGCTTTTGCAGGTAAATGAATGCAACATGAGACCACCATGCTCAAGTGAAGTGAGTCAATCAGAGAAGACTAAATATAGAATTATTACTCTCATATGAGAAACCCAGAATACAGTCATTTCAAAGAACAAAATAGGGTTGAACGATATTGGGAATTGGGGGAAAGAGATGCTGTGTGCGAATCAAAATGAGAAGAGTTTGTAATTTTGATGCAATATATGTGTGCACAAAATACTCAAGTTCAATGTAAACATGATCGCATACATACATAGTAATAAAACGGGGAAAAAAATCCCAACAGCATTTGATCGTAACACTGGAAGAATTACGTAAACCAAAGCCCATGAGATGAATCAAATCCTCAGTGCTCTGTTAGTTTAAACAAAAATTTCTTGATTAAGAAATTCATTACTTTAAGAATAAGGCTTAAGTGGAAATTCAATTCACAAACCACAGCTTGTCTTAGGTCTATAATTAAAGAAAGCCTTTTTTCTTTGAATAATCATCTTCCTTTAAAGCAATCTAAGATGTACTGAATATCCTTAATTTCAAAAATTAATAGCGGTGTATCTTTTGTTTTCAGCAGATACACAACTTTTATTATGAAAAGTCCACAACACAGCTTATATTTACTTTCACAGAAAAATAAGCCACGTATTTCCAAAAAAAAAAAAGACAACTTTCCTAAGGTAAAAAAGAAATGTAATTCTTCCTCCATTACATAAATCATATGCATGCATACATGTATATGCACATGGGCACATACATGTGCACACATACACACACATTTTAAATACAAAAGAAAAGTCAGTTGGATATAATACATATCTATAATCCCCGCACTATGAGAAGCTTGGATGGGAGGATCTCAAGTTCAATGCCAGTGTGGAATGCTTAAAGTTAGCAAGACTCTAGCCAAAAAAAATGCTGAGGGTCTAATCTCAAGCAGAGAAAAAGTAAATCTACGCTTAAGAGAATTGTGCGAATCCCCCAAGTTTAATGTATCCTAAATACATACTAATAAAAACAAAAATTTTAGAAAAAAGTAAAATCATTTAATATGAAACATCTCACCCTCAGTCCAAAAAAAGAGAAAAGAAAAAGGACAATTACTGTGTTCTTTGCATTATATATACTGCATCTTGAAATCAGGATTTTAAGTAATCAGAGTTGCAGTTTATGACGAAAGTTCCTATTTATTGACTATAACATACTAATTTTCTGTAAGTAAAGCAATTTAATATTATGCAAGACTTCACTGATATTTTAAGTTCAACAAGTGAAACTCCATTTATAAGCTGAGCTAGCAAAGCTTTTTGAGGTTTTTACATTTTTACGTTGTGGCAGGTTTGTGTATCTTTTAGCGCTGGGTACCGAACCCAGGGCTTTTTACACATGCTAAATACATGATCTACCACTGAGTCATACCCTCCAGCTGCTAGATATATTCTTAAATTTTATTAAACTAATAAATATAACTGTCAACTGCAAAGAAAACTGAAATTACATGTTTGTTTGCTAGTAATACACCTAGACAATGAGTATTGACAGGGACATAGCAGCACATCACTTTATTCCCAGCACTCTGAGAAGCTGAGGCAGAAGGATGGCCAAGTTCAAACACAGCCAAAGCAACTTACAAAGACCCTTCTTCAAAATTTAAAAAAAAAAAAAAATTAGGACGTAAGCAGTCACTGGGGGCTACATATGTTACTCAGTATTAAGACCCAGAACTCTGAGTCTCATTTTTAAGAAGCCTTATATATGATCAAGCATTACAAAATACTAGCAATTATTACTACCAATTAGAGACTCTATTACGAATTAGAGAATTTCACTACTAATTACAATTCTACTACCAATTAGAAAAAAGCAAAACAAAAGAGTAAAATGTTACTTCTAAATTAGGTAAGAGAAATTAAATATTCATAATACTCAGTGCTGGCAACACTTAAACTGAAGGCGGGGGTATAAACCAAGACTTTTTCCAAGAAAGCAAATCAGGAAAAATCTATCAACAACTATAATAACCTAACAAACAGAAATACAAAAAAATAAATAAATAAAAGCAAAAATTCTTGAAACATTAGAAATCAGAATAAGCCAAATGTTCATACTTACTCTGATTTGGATCCTCAATATCCTCTAAAAGCTCATAAATTAAAAGCTTGGGTGCTAGCTGACAGCACAACAGGAAGTAGTGGAAACTTCAAGAGGCACAGCCTAGCAAAGTAAGTTAGGTGACTGGGGTCATGCCTGTAAAGATGAAAGTAAGAACCCTAGAAACTTCCTCTCATTTGGCTTTCTAATCAACTTGAAGTAAACACTTCCTCTCTTACATGCTCCATCACAATGCTCCGCCTCATCACAGAACAAATGCAACAGGGACCAATCAACTAGAGACTGAAACCTTTGAAATTATGTGACAAAATAAACTTTTCCCCTTTTTAAGTTATTTACTCAGGTACCTTGTCATAGTAACAGAAAGCTAACATACACATACATATACAAATCACATGAATATGCTACTTAGAGCAGATCCATTCTATGAAAATAACTATGCAGCTGCTATACATGAAGGAAGAAAAGAGGCTTTGAGTGTAGCTCAGTGATTACAGTGTTAGCCTACGAAGCGCAAGGCCCCAGATTTGATCTAACACCACATAATAGGTGTGGCAGTGCATGCCTGTAATCACTCTAATTGAGGCTGAGGCAGGAGCAATGCCATGAGTTGTAAGCCATCATGGGCTTCACAGTTAGCACAAGACCAGCCTGGATGACAGAGCAAAACCCTGACCAACAACAGTAGTAAGGAGATTCTAAAGATGAAAGTTTTTTTAAAGTTACAGAAAACTACGTACAATAGGAGCTTATACAGGTTTTCTTGAATTGTTCTAACAAATCTGTTGGCTTGAAACAACAGAAATGTACCCTTTCAGAGTTCAGGAAACCAAATGTCCAAAATTAAAGCAGAACGTCTCCTATACCCAAAATCTCTTAACATGCGAATTATCCCTTGCTTACAAGTTTATATTACCTTCTCATTTCTCTTGTCTTTCCGTGACCTGCCTCTTCATATGTCTTTTATTCTCTTCTAAGATGACCTATCAATAAATTGATGGTTTAGGCCATCCTAAGATGATCTCATATTACAATCATTACTAAAAATCTGCAAGAATCAAAACCACACTTTCGGCTTCCAAAATGAGGACTTGGACATGTCTTCTGGCTGCCATATTTAACCCACTATAAACCCCATGTACATTTCATTTTTACTCATATATAAAAATATGGCTTTAAGGGCTAAAAAAAGATATAAGCTTATACAAAAAAACACAACAGTAGTTAGTTACCTTCTAGAAAAAGGGAGGAAGAATAAAAAAGAATTTTCAACACTTCACGTGTCTCTGGAAATAAAATAATGAGCATTCGCTTTCCTAATTTTTTGAGACAGTGACCCCTGTGTAGTCCAGGCTGGTGCTGACCTCACTATGGACCCCAGGCTGGCCTTGAACTCACTGCAATCCTCCTGCCTCAGCCTCCCAGTGTTGGGATTCCAGGCATATGCCACGCCACCACACCCGGCTTATGTGGTGCTAGAGAATCCAACTCAGGGCCTTGAGTTTGCAAGTCAAGCATTTAACCACTGACCTATTTCTCCAGCCCCTCCAGTATCCTCAACAGCCTTTTCATCATTACTTTAATCGCATCAATCTTCCAAAATCTTCACATATCTCCAATCAACTTCCCACTATTCTAAGCAAACTTAAACCATCAGAAACTTCCCACACTCTAAACCCTATCAGCACCTATCTTTTCTCGTTATTCTGTCAAAGAGAGTGCCTCCACAAGTCCTTCAGCTTTTTCTTACTATCAATTTTTCACTACAGTAGATCACCTGTATCACCAGAGAAAAATTCTATTGCTTTTTAGAATTTTTGAACCCATCTTCTACTCTAAATTATACTTCCTTCTCTGCTCAAATGTACAGCAAAATTTCTCAAAAGAATTTTTCTGGGGCTGGAGGAATGGCTCAGTGGTTAAAGCACTTGCCTAGCAAGCACTAAGCCATGTGCTATTTACTTGAGTTCGATTCCCCAGCACCACATAAACAGGGTGTGAGGCACACCCATAATCCCAGCACTAGGGAGGCTGGGATAGGATTGCTTGAGTCCAAGGACAGCCTAGGCTCCACCACAATGCATTCAGAACTAGCCTGGGCCACAGAGCTAGAGACTGTCTCAAGGCAACAAACAACAACAACAAAAACCCTTTTTACTCGGCTTTTTGCAGTATCTTTTGTTCCACTCCTACATACCTGTTTTATTGCTTGTCAGGTTGGTTGGTGGGCTGGTGAGTTTTCAGTGATGTTAGGGACTGAATCCACAGCCGCAGACATGTTAGGCAAGCACTCTACTACTAAACTATGCCCAATCCCTTACTTTCAGTTTTTACTAAATTCAACTTAAACTTATCCTAATATGTTAAAGTTGTGTTGGTTATAAACTCCTCCCAATGTATTTTTCTTTACAGAAGTTTTTAAGGTAAAATTTAATTAATTAGTGGGGGGATGGGAAGGGAGCTAATACAAATGTATAACCTGGGCAAATTTTCTTAAAATACAGTATCTTTTACAGAGAAGACCTAAATACAAGCATCTTTGTAGATGATAATGACAATATAATTCCAATAGCTAGTGATAACCACTGAATTAAAATATACAATATGAGCATTATAGCTTGTGAAATATCATCCTTAAGTCTCTATATCCTATAACCCTCATTATATACTATGTTTTTTGAAAAGAATATTATCTTCAGAGGAACTAGTGAGTGGTTAATTACAAGTAGGTTTGATGCATCCTAAGAAAAAGGACATTCCCAAGTACAATCCTTTCTTCTTTCTCTTGTCTGCAAAGTGTTATGTATTTGCTTCAGAATATTCAAAACTAACCTACTGTTGAAGAAAACCCATTTATTCTTCACTTTCTCAAATGTTCTATACAGTATAATTTAAAAATACAGTATTTAAATTTTTTAAAATTTGTTATAGTAACAGACACGTTGCCATGAATCCTCTTCAAAACAATTCCTCTTGCCCTGAACAAAGAACTACTAAAATTGATAAAGAGCAAGATAATGCCATTATAATACTGAATAAAATGGACTATGACAAAGAACTTAAATGTGTATTCTGTACTACACATTCTAATTTTAACATATGCATGGCTTCAGTTTTATAGCAACATACAGACTCCAGTGTGTTACCTTCCAAACCCAGTGAGCTAAACTGACACCCCAGACATTATGTATGACTGGCTACTTGGCAAGCAAAATTCAACAATTATCAGTAAGAAAGGTGCTTATTATTATTTAGAAGACATGTAAACACCTTATTAGATTACTGAATCTTGCTATTTTCCTATTAATTTTTATAATAAAGATTAAATATAGGTTGGCTCTTTTTTTCCAACTATACTAAGAAATGAACCCAGGGCCGTCACACTGAGATACATCCCCGGTCCACTTTTTGTTATTATTTTAATATACAGTCTCACAACAAGTTGTTAAATGCTTAGGCCAGGCTTGAACTTGTGATCCTTTTGTCTCAGCCTCCCAAAGTACTGAGATTACAGACAGGTCTGTGGCACTAAGCAGGTTTTTTTTTTTTAATTTTAGCATGACTTTCACAATGTCTCAAAAGAAAACAGACCTAAAAACGGGAAATTACAGATGAAGATTGTTTTTTGAAAATGGACAGATGACTACTACTATAGAAAATAATAAGGTTCTTTGTTTAATTTGTAGGGAATTTGTGCCAATTTTCAAAGATCACAATCTGAAAAAGTATTACATGCAAAAACATGCTATCAAATTTAGTGTATATCAAAAAATGTGCCTTATGGACAAAATAGCAAAACTGAAAAAAAGTGTGCCTATACATTATTTCCTATACGTTATGACTCAAATAACCTATATTATAAAAGTAACATCACTTACTTTTTGGAAGTAGTCTTCATCAAAACGTCAAAAAGGGTTTATGATACAGTAACATGAACAGGTTTCAAGATTTCCAGATAAATAGTCAATATTTTGGTCTATGCACAACTCCATTTTTACTTCACACATTACCTGTCAATTTCAAATGGCATTCTAAACCTGCCAGAAGACCTTCATCTTTAAGAAAATTTTTAATCACATCTCTCTGCTGGACCTTTTTAAGACCAGACACAAATATCCCTTTGCTTCACAATCATCCCTTATTCATGTCATCGCTTTTTAGCAGCACCTACATTTGTGAACAACTATTTTCATGTATGAATCTCAAGAAGAGTAAAACTAGAACCAAAATGAGTACCTTCAGAACTCACTGAAAATGCAACTACTTGCAAACCATACAATAATGTACTAATTCCACAAAAACAAGCTCAAACATTACACTTGCCCTCTTTTTCATTTATGTTGCCCTACTTCACACTTATATTGCTCTCCATAAATGTTACAATAAAAAAAGTGAAATTTAGATATATTCACTAACTATATTTGCATGTTATTTTATGTTTCCCAAGTCAATTCCTTTTCATCCAAACTGGCCCAAGCAAGAAAAAGGTTGGACACCCACAGAATACAGATTTACTGCATCATTCTTTAAAGAAGAAAAACATAACAAGAAATGGCTAGTAGATGAAAGCCCAAATTCTTTTTTATGGAAATAAAATACCAAGGTTGCTACAAGATTATCATGGTTTTCAGCCATTCTTAGACAATGATTCTTTGTGTAGATTGTTAAACAGTTTTGCACCAGCCTTCAGAAGGAAAGGCCAGATGAACAGACTGCACATTTAAAAGAAAGCAACACTAATATCTATTAAACTTCCTAAATTCATTTTTCTAACAGAAAACCTTAAGTTTAGCGATTCCAATTTAATTCTATCTGATTTTTTAAGATATATAATAGTGATATACTTTAGTATCAATTTTTAGACAAAGTTCTGATGTGCAAATAAATGACAATGAAATAAGCGTGTTCAAAGAGAAAAATATAAAATTAATGACATCTTTTACTGTAATTTTGAATTAAAACATTCACTGTATATTATCAACAGATCTTCTATATTCTTCTCTGTGTCTACATGTGAATGTGTTTTTTAGCTCCACATTTTGGTCTTCCGCTAACATTATTTCTTCTCTGCTTGGAACACTTTGCCTGAAGCAAGCATTAATAAAAACTATTTGAAGACATTCATACTATCTCCATTTTTTTATCTCCAGCATAATGAACTATGGAAGACTTGAAGAAAAAGGATCACTAAACTGTTTTTCATTCCATGCTACTAAAAAGATGTACTCATCCATTAAAAATTACTCTACTTTCTCACCTGCTAAATGAGCATGTAAGATTAAATAAAACTTAGCCTCTAGCTGATACATCACCACTATCTATCCAATGTCAATGTGTGTATAAACATAAAAAATCTTACTCAAAAAGAACGTACAATTCAATGACAAATATCCATTCCCATTATCTTAGTAGTATTGAAGAAAAAAGTAGTGTTTGTCTTTCTCAGATAAGCCCTAGAGTCTTTGCACCCTATGATCAAAACTCTCAATGAAATTTAAAAAAGGTCAGAGAGACTACCCTGCTTCCAATCTCTGATATACCCTCTGCATGTTAATATGCTTATCTTCTCTCAACTTCTGAATTGAAAAGTAAAAGATAATACTTATATTTCAGGAATGCTCTGAGGATTAAACAGAGTACCTAATGCATCTTCTGGTGATACTGACATACAGCAATTACTTCAATAAAAGGCAGGTATTTTGACACATTCATTTTACAAATCCCTTCTTTAGAGTCACTGAAACATCAAATCAAATCAGAAAAGTATGAGAAGTTATTGTCCCCTCCCAGTTATAACATATAAGTTAAATCTGATTTTTTTATTTAATGGATCCAATTTAAACTTACTTTTATTAAGTGAAAATCACTGATTAACAAAGTTATTTAATCAATATTAATTTAAATTACTATATTAAATGTACACATGATTTATAAATTAAAGCTTTCATTTCCAGGTTCCCTCATAGACTTTAGGTAGAAAACTATTTAGACAAAATATCAATATATAAAAGTAACGGCTAAGATGATATCATTGGAGATTGAAAAAAAAAGCTTAAAGAAAAGACCTCTCCACTCAAATAGTACAGTCAGCCAACATGAACAAAACCAATGACAGAGTTGTCACCTCTCTTTAGGCAGAGTATTTCAGTGCACAATCTCAGTAACACCAAAAGTCAACTGAGGTCCAAAAACATTAAACAAAAATATTACCAAAATACAAAAGTAATAGGTTTTAATATGATAAAACATTTTCAATAGCATTATGAAATCTGGCACTGTCCAGTTCCATGTCATTTAAGATATAAATCACCTCTTTGTTCAGAGGATCTATGCTGTAAACAGCACCTGTTACTTAGTAGCCATCTTGGTTATCAGATTTAATGTTGTGGAACTACACTGGTGGTGTTCAAGTAGCCCTTATTTTACTTAATAATGTCACTAAAATGCAAACACAGTCATGCTGGCAATTCAAGTATGTCAAAGAGAACATAGTGGTAGGTGCTTCCTTTAATAAAAACAGAAAAACATACTAAAATATTGTGAGGGGGGCTGGTGGAATGGCTCAGTGGTTAAAGCACTTGGCTAGCAAGCGGTAAATCAAGCACTAAGTATCCAAGTTCGATTTCCCAGTACCACATAAACCATGCGTGGTGACACATATCTGTAATCCCAGGACTCGGGATGCCAGAGGCAGGAAGACTACTGTGAGTCCAAGGCCAGCCTGGGCTCCATAGTGAGTTCAGAACCAGCCTAGGCTCCAAAGAAAGACCCTGTCTCACAAAAAAGAGAGAGAGAGAGAGAGAGAGAGAGAGAGAGAGAAAGAGAGAAAGTATGGTCATATGAATCAACATGTTGCTATCATAAGTCTATAGCTGCTAGGTATCAAGTTTAAACATTACAATCAATAGCTGAGAAACAGACTAGGTAAGCTCGTTACAAGACAAAGACCACACAAAGTGATCTCAAGATTAATTCATCAAGAAGGTAACAATTATATGCAATTATACATCAAAAAATAGAGCCCCAAAATTAACATGAAAATCGTAAGAAAATTAAAAATAAGTGAACTCAAAAATTTGAAACTTCAAAGTACCACTTTAAATAATAGTGTATCTGTAGACAAAAGATGAACAAATAGGGGACTCAGCTGGACATGATGGTGTACGCCTGTAATTACAGCACAGGCTGAGGCTGAGGCAGGAAGATCATGCCCAACCCGGGCAACTCAGCAACTCAATTGAGACCATCTTAAAATCAAACATACAAATGGGCTGGGGGTATAGCTCAGTGCAAAGGCTTTGGGTGCAATCTGTAGTACCAAAAAAGGAGAGGAGGGGTGCCATAGCTACAAAACCCCAGCACTTTGGGAGACTAAGGCAGAAAAATTACAAATTTCAAGCCCAGTCTTGGCAACTTAGCAATTTAGTGAGAGCCTGTCTCCAATGAAAAAAGGGGTGGACATGTAAACCAACATGAACGGCCCTATGTTCGGTCCACAGTACGAAAAGGGGGGGGGGGGGGGGG
>PVKB01006343.1:0-65618 GCA_004027205.1 Ctenodactylus gundi | reverse complement strand
AAGAACCACAGTCTAATTCCCCAGCACCACATAGGCCGGGCGTGGTGACACATGCCTGTAATCCCAGCACTAGGGAGGTTAAGGCAGGAGGATTATCATGAGTCCAAGATCAGCCTGGGCTCCACAGTAAGTTCAGGGTCAGCCTGGGTTACAAAGCAAGACCCTGTCTCAAAACAAAACAAAAAGATTGGAATTTGATTGCCTGTAATCCCAGCACTTGGAAGGCTGAGGCAGGAGGACCAGCCTGGGCTCCATAGTGAGTTCAGAACCAGCCTGGGCTGCAGAGCAAGACCCTGTCTCAAAAAAAAAAAGATTCTCAACAAAGATATAATGAGATAGAAAAAAAAAAAAAGCTTTTGGCAAATCATTCCAATACAGTGCTCTGATGGCCTCAGAGAAGAAGCATCATGATATGGCCACTGCAGCCCATTCTGGGGGTGGGAAGCTGAGCTAAAGACTGGTGATTTGAGTGGTGCAGTGAGTCAGATGCAGAAGGTTAAATATAAATATTGCATGGTGTCTCTGATTTGGGAAACCCAGAATATAGGGATTCTAGAGAACTAAATGGGTATGATAGTAGGAGTTGGGGGGGGGGGGGACGGTGTGGGAGGGCCAAAAATGGGAAGGGATTGTAATGTTGATGTGATATATATGTACACAAAATACTTAAGTTCATTGTAAATGTTATATATTGCATATATATATTAATAAAAATGGTAGAAAAGAAAAGACAAAGTCAACAGCAAATATCTTTTTCTTTCTTTTTGAGACAGAGTCTCACTCTTGTAGCCCAGGGTGGTTCTCTACTCAGGATGGAGCCCAGGCTTGCCTTAGACTCACGACAGTCCTCCTGCCTCAGCCTTCCAAGTATTGAGATTACAAGTGTGTGCCACCATGACCAGCTTTATGTGGTGCTGGGGAATCGAACTTGGGCACTTAGCACTTGACTTAGTGCTTGCTAGGCAAGTACTTTAACCGCTGAGCCATTCCTCCAGCACCAACTGCAAGTGTCTTTAGGTGCCATGAAACATTGAAGTACTTGTATTAAAACCAGAATGAAGAAATCAGTGTCTGCTCTCATGGCTGTTACCAGAAGGGCATTTTGTTTTGGCATTGGGAATTGAAGCCACAGCTTTTGTATTACACTACTTCCCCATCTATCTTTACATTTTTATTTTGAGACATTTTTGCTAAGTTACCCATTCTGGGATCAAACTTGCAATCCTCACCTCATCCTCCCAAAGTACCGAGATTATGGGCCTGAGCCACCAGTCCTGGCTAGAAGTGTGGCTTTTGACAATGAGATAGTAGAGCTGGGCCTAATGGCACTGACCTGTAATCCTACCGCTCTGAGAAGATGAGGCAAGAGATCTGTAAGAAGCAATTTAGCAAGACTGTCTCAAAATAATAAATGGGACAGAGATATAGCTTAGTATGAAGGTCCTAAATTCAATCCAAGTTCCACAAAAAAAATATATTTTTTAAAGTTAACTGTTATTCAAATTTTAAAAAACAAACACGGTAACCCCCATCTAGTTAGTGAAAGCTTTCGCCTCTCTATACTTGATTTCAAAATAAAAGAACCTTACTTGGGGAAAAAAAAAATGATGGAATACATTCTAAATCATTAAACACTTAGAAAATGTAAGAGATTCTACATAAACCTTCTCATCAGAAATTAGCAAATTAATCTGGAAGGTAGGCTGGCTCCAGGCAAGGTTTAGCATTTTCTTCTCTGTAAACAAAACAGCTGTAGGAAATGGGAACGAGGCTGTGGAAGAGCCCTAGGGCTCCAAGATTCCCATCACATTTTCAGTACCAGGCAGCCTGGAGCAGGCGCTGCAGACAGGCCCAAGGCCCCGCACTTCCTAGGCCCAGCTCTCCTGGAGCCCAAGCAGCCCTCCAGCCTGCCCTCCTTCCCTCCATGAAACTCAGGTCAACACAGCCACAAGAGAGACAGAAACAGCCCGCCTTGTCACCATGGCCAGCTGGGATCAGACACAAGCTATCCACTTCGCCTTCTGAGGACCCTGAGATGGGGCCAGGCTCTCCTGGGGGTATCAGAGTCACCCCTGGGCACAAGCCCTTCTTACCAGGAAGGGAGTGGAGGTTGAGGGTCATGGCTACGCCAGGCAGTAAGAAGTAGCATGAAGCAGAGCTGAGGAAGTATGGTCCCTTGTCTACTTAAAAGGGGCTGGGTAGGTAAGAGGTCAGTAGTCTGGGGCCTGACCACCAACAGCAGGTGGTCCTGTGTGGTCCCCCAGCCAACTCTGCTGTGCATAAGCCATCCTACAGGCATCACAGCAAGCTGGACACTGAGGAGCCTTGTGGCTTCAGAACAAGCAAGGGAGGCTTTGCAGAGAACCCCATTCATTTAAGCCTGGGTTGGTTAAGGCCACCCTGTGGCCCTGAGCTGGCTCCTTTTCTGGGTCCTGCCCTACAGAAGACTAGGAGCAAGTAAGGCAGCATTCTTACAGATTTATGTCAGGGGGACCTGGACAGCAGTGAACCACCTTCAGCAGTCAATCCTATTCCTAGAGCACTAAGACCCCTGCAAAGCAGAGTTTTACCTTGGAAGGAAGAAGGTGGGAGAATAGCAGGTGTATGGATAAAAGGGGGAATCTGAAGGAATGGGGGTCCCAAGTGAAATGGGGGCCCCAGGTGAGCCACAGGGCTCAGGAGAGGCGACACCGTGGCCAAGAGTCTTCCCTTCGGGAGGAACAGCTAGCACCCCATATCAGGCACTTACTGGGTACCAAGCCCTGCCTGGGTAAGATGAACCCAGAACCCAGAACCCAGGTGGTTCCTAGTGAGTCCAGTAAATAAAAACTGCTTCCTGATGAAATGTGCTCTTCACAGGACACGGTGGCACATGCCTATAATCCCATCACTCTGGAAGGCTAAGTCAGGAGGGTCACCAAGTTCAAACCCAGCCTGGGCAACTTAGTGACTCTATGAGTCCCTGCCTCAAAACCAGAAGTAAAAAGGATAAGGGATACAGTTTAATGCAAAGGCCCTGGATTCATCCCAAGGACTACAAAAAGAAAGGGAGGGCCGGAGGGAAGGAATGAGAACGAGCTCTTCAAGCTCTTCAAGCTCTTCCAGCTCTTCCAGGCTGACCCAAGAGACTCCTGGGCTTTCAAATACAAGCTGAGACATAGAGTGAAATGGAGCTGGCCTGAGGGTAGGGGCGCAGGGCCAGGGAAGTGGGCAAGCTATCTCCTGACCCGGTGGGAGGTACTGAGGAGAAGCAGAGGGGACTGGGCTGGAATCTGCAGGTGCCTTTTTTTTTTTTTTTTTTTTTTTTGAGACTAGGTTTCACTCTCTAGTCCAGGCTAGACCTGAATGAACTCACTATGTAGCCCAGGCCAGCTTTGGACTCATGGCAATCCTCCTGCCTCAGCCTCCTGAGTGCTGGGACTACAGGCGTGTGCCACCACCCCTGGCTTCTGTGGTGCTGAGGACGTACTTAACCACTAAGCTATTCCTCCAGCCCTGTGCCTGTCCTTTAAGACACCTGGAGGGAGAAGATGGGGCCTGTCTGTATGGCATGGCAGGGTGCTCACCATACCCCCCGCCCCCCACAGCTCAGTGGGAATTTGCAAGAGTTGTCAGTTTCTTAGTTTCTTTCTTTCCTTCATTTTGTTCCTTTTTTTTTTTTTTTTTTTTTTCCCCTGAGAAAGGATCTTACCATGTAGTCCAGACTGGTCTCAAACTCGTATGTTTGGCTTTTTTTTTTTTTTTTTTTAACAAAGCCAAACAAACACGTATCATGTACCCCAAAAACACACTGGTTCATTGGTTCAAAGCTCTAAAATTATATATCCTAAGCACTGAAACTTCCTATGTGCAAATCAAGAAAAAAAAAGTTGACCACAGTAAAAATAAAAAACCCTCATCAAACTGGATGCATGAAATCACTGCACTTCACATAAAATGTAAATGTCAAGGTGCCCTGGGGGGCTCTCTACTCACTTGGAACCTCACTCCAGTCCTGCCTGGGTTTCATTGGTAAGTTTTTGTTTTTGAGACAGGTCTCATTCTTTAGTCCAGGCTGGTCCTTGAACTTATAGTAGCCTTTCTGCCTTAGCCTACTGAGTGGTTGGATTACAGACATGTACTACCACACTTGGCTGATTTTTAAGTGGTACAGAGAGATCAAACCCAGGGCCTGGAGCATGCTAGGCAAGTATTCTAAGCACTGAGCTGTAACCCCCAACCCCATGGATAAGACTGTCAAGGTTCAATCAACTACGCAGTAGCTGGGCCTGGTGGTGCAGGCCTATAATCTCAGCACTCTGTGAGGCTGAGGGAGGAAGATCTCAAGTTTGAGCCCAGCCTGGGCAACTTGACTTAGCAAGACTCTTTCACAAAATATAACATTTAAAAATGGGCTAGGGATGTTGCTCAGTGTGAAGGCCCTAGGTGGACTATCCAGTGCCACAAGAGAAAGAAGAACCCTGCACAGGAACAGCACCTCCTCCCCAACTAGGAGACACCTCACTCCCTGAAGTGGCCTGTCCTGTGTACCACAGTAGTACAAGGATAAAGACCACACTATAACCATGTGCATAAGTGTCCCATGGAGGGGGTGCTAAGGGCATGGCTCAGCGGTTGAAGTGCTTACCCCGCAAGCATTAGGCTCTGGGTTCAATTCCCCAGCACCATGTAAAAAATTAGCCAGGCATGATGGTTGGAGCTGTAATTTCAGCACTGAGGAGTCAAAATGATTGCTTTGAGTTCGAAGCCAGCCTGATCTCCATAATGAGCTCAGGATGAGCCTGGACTATAGTAAGATCCTGTCTTTAAAAAAAAAAAAAATGTTCCATGGGGTGTCACTACTTTAAATTTAGGATTTATGACAAACTAGAACACACAAGATGACTGGCTCAGCAAGAAGCTGGGGCCTCCAAACAGGACAAAGATGGAGAGGAACAGGAATCCTGGCTCCTTAGCTGGGTGGGTGGGTGGGTGGGGTGTGTGTGTGTGTGTGTGTGTGTGTGTGTGTGTGTGTGTGTGCAGGTAGCACACCCTGTAGTCCCAGCACTTGGGAGGCTGAAGATAGGACTGCCATGAGTTCGAGGCCAGCCTGGGCTCCACAGGAGTTCTAGACAAGCCTAGATTACCGAGACCCTGTCTTTAAAAAAAAAAAAAAAAAGGAATTCTCATCTGGACATCTGGACCTGACACCTTCCTCTAGGACTGCTGGAGAATCCCAAGGCTGGGCAGCACTGAAGGATGCTCATCTCAGCAGGGGATTATAGGCTAATAAAACAGCTAACAGATTTTACCATTCATAACAAAGTCCGGATACTGAAGGTGCTGTCATTATTCAGAAAGTGAGACAGAATTTCCTTCTGAGAGAGCTGGAGATGACCACATAGTCCTGGCACTGTCAGAAAGGACAACAGGGGGACCTCAGCCTTCCCAGGTGACCTTCGCAGTGACTGGGCTCTTGCAGGTGAAAGTCACTCTCTGCTTGGGACTTGACCTAGAGGGGCGTGTGCTGGTTCTGCCCTTCCTCTCAGTCCCTGGGCCACCATATTTTAAGGATCTCTGCCCCAGGAACTCCCAGTTCCAGCTGTAGCTGCAGCCTCCTCCTATGTGATTTCACCATCTTCCAGCCACTCACCCATGAACTGACTGAGAGCTTCTGAAACCATAAGCTACAATAAATCTTTCCTCCCTAAGTTGTGGATGTCAGGCAGAGTCACAATGAAAAAGTAACTAAAACACTACCTATTGTGACCCAAGTTGCCAGGGTCCTACTACTGATGATCTAACAACAGGCAGCATATTTCATATGGTAAACAGACAGATGAGAGGAAGGGGACCTCATAAAACAGGGGAGGTGACAGCCAATAGCAGTGACATAGAGCTTTGGCACTTTCCTTCCTGATCGATTCTGAGGCCCCTACAAAGGCTCTGATAGGATCCCTGGGTTGACCAAGGACCACCCCTCATACTCCCGCCAGTTTTTATGGTGGTATTGGAGCTTCTTCATACTGAGCTACATCCTCAGCCCATTTTTTATTTTTGATTTCAAGACAGCTCTCCAGCCACCACCATGGACAAATGCACCCAGGACCTACCCACAGAAGCTCAAGCCCTTGGAATCTCTTCTGAGAAACGCATCCCCTATAAGGCCTGTCAGGTGCAGCCTCTCAGAAGTCTTCTCTTTGCAGACTAAACTCCCAGGGACTAAGCCCAGGCCCTGGCTCCAGCCTAGACAGGCAGAGTCCTCTCACAATGGCCATTCCTGCAGGACTCTGAAGATCAACCCAAAGGATCTGAGAGGTCGACATCCTGGACGGTGAGGGCAGTCATGACCATGTTGCAGGCAGGACACAGAAGTCAGCCAAATGGTCATGGAGGTCCCCAGTGAGCACACAGGTTAGACCTTGGCGAGCTCAAGACGTGCTCGTGCCAACTACATGGCCCACCACTCCAGTCCTAATTGAGGCAGATATAGATGGAGGGCGCAGCCTGGGCATGGCACTGGGAGTCACCCCAGATACTTAGCCCACATCACACAGCGATAAGAGAAGTGGAGGCCTGGCCTCCTCAGGGATAGACAGAAGAGTGCAGCAGCTTCCCAGAATGAGGGGCCAGAGGTACAAGTAGGACATGGGTACTCATTCATCCCCAGGGGCCCAAGCCTGATGTTCATCCCATGCCTCAAAAGGTCTCCTGAAGCCATCCCTGGACAGCATTTGTGAGGTTATGCAGCACACACATCCCAGTGCTGAACCCTGGAGGACATGCTGCTGAGGTACCTTTGGGTCCCCATGGAAGAGCTCTGAAGGACAGTGTGACCAGCCTTCCCAGGTGGACTTCAGCATGAGGTTCCCTCTTACATGGGGAGTGCCCTACCAGCCCTCATCTAGGAAGACTTTTGGAAACTAGTGTGGCCAGGCCTTGGAAGCCATCTCCAACTCAACCTCAACTACAATCTCGAGCTCCTGCCCTTAAAGGCCTGAAAGGTACAGAAGCCACTGACCCCTTTCTGTAAGCTGAGACCCCAGAGAGTAGGCTCAATCCCTCCTACATAAGCACCCTCAAGGGTGCCAGGACAGCAGGCCTTGAGCAAGCAAATGGACAGAATCAACATCCCAGTTCTAATGGGATGTAGGCAGAAGGTAGAAGAGAGATCTGCCATCCCAGGGATAGTACCTAGTTTAGCCAAGTGTGGGAATAGCCCTGTAAGGGCACAGAGTGAATGATTTCAGATGGCAGAGGGCCAAGTGCCCAGGGGAATCTCATCATCGTGGAATGAGACCCAGTGTTAGGTAGCAAGTAGGTGACAGAGAGGCGTGATTTGCCTAAGTTCTTAATCAGGGCACAGGCCTGTAATGGTAGCCAGAGTAATGAGGACTCTAGCCTGAGTGTATAAGTTGTCTGAGGAGCAGTGAGTTTCCTGAAAGCTCCCAGGCTAGGTGACAGACCCTCAGTGTCAGACTGGTATGGCCACCCAGGGAATCCAGGACCCCAGGGCCCAGGGCCCAGGCCTACAATGACCAGGTGGGCTTACTGTGAAGCATAACTGTACCTACAGCCAGTATATCTGGAATTTTGGCCTTTACTGGCAAACTTAGCATGAAGACCATTCCTGAAGCCAGACTAGCCCTCCCTGGCCCAACTAGCCAATGGGGCAGCCCCCTACATCAGGAACCTGCTCTTTTTCTAGCCTTCCTGGCTCTATTGTCTCCAAGGCTGAAGCCCAGTGGCATGAGGCCTCCACAGAGCTCACGTTCTCTGGGCACCTCAGAAACCAGGGTCCAGCCTAGTGTTTCCAGTCAGGACTGGCCACAGGTTGTTTGCAGCTACTTCAATGAAAGTCACTGCTCAATCTCCCCATGTTGATGTGAGCCTGTGGTTCCCACTCTATTGGCTCTAACAGCAGCACTGGACCTCTGTCCCCCTAACACCTGTCCTGTCTACCCCAGGCTAAGCCCTGCAAACCCACTGAGGCCCGGTTTTCAGGCCCTACCCAAACGAAGACCCAGAGATGGGGTCAAAGACACCTCCCACATGATGGCCTGTGTCTGACCCCTCCCCTTGGGGCCCAGTGACCCCAATATGGCCCTAAGAAGCCAGGGCAGTACCTTGCAGCCCCAGAGGAGAGGTTGGGGACTTCATGTCAAAGCAGTCAAAGAAGCTGGACACTTGCCTGTTGGAGAGGAGAGTAACAATTATACCCCAGGGCCCTGACCACCCAGAAACAGGTCCTATGTTCTTGTATCTGTGAGGCAGAGACCCTTACACAGCGTAAGACTCAGGTCCGGGAGCCAACCTGGCCTTAACCTGAGCCCTGGGAGGGAAGGGAAACCAAGGGACAGGTTGGAGAATGGAGCCCCCTGTTGCCATGGCAAGCCCTCTCAGAGCAGTGTGACTATGGGACTATGTGTGCCCCTCAAGCCTACATGGTGACCTTACAAGGCCCAAGAACAGTCACCAAGATGGGCAACAGTACACAGGGCAGTGCCACTCTCTCAGACACAGGAGGCAAGAGGACCACGCTGTGGGGTCAAGTAGGTACCTAGACGCTGATGGAGCAGAAGCCTGAAGCCCAGCTCCCAGAGTCCAAGAACTGCCACCAGGCCAGAGACTTTCAGGTACTGTGCAGGCAGGCACAGGACGAGGCGGCCAGATGCCTCACTCTGTCTTCACAACTGTCTCAAGGACCCAAAAGCACAAGGAAGTTATGTCCCCGCTTGAAGCAAGATGCTCCAAGAGGGAACCAGAGCCTTAGGGTGAACTAGGGCCTCCTTCCTGCAGACTGAGGACACCTCCTGGCTTTAAGACCTCCTGTTGTTAAAGGATATTAAGTTATCATCACCACCTGCTCGTTTCTACAGTGCCCAGCACTCTCTGCAGGAAGCGTGAACACTCTAGGCAAGGGGAGGAAAACGGCAGCACAATCCAGGCTGGCTCACCAGCCTCCCCAGTAGAGATCACAGCAAGGCCAACACACAACACAGCCAAGGTTCCCTGTACCTTGCGTGATGGCACACACACCACAGCCTCCTATCTGAGGTAATGCCAGAGTCGAGACCATCAAATAATTTACTGCAATTCAACCTGCACCCATCAGGGACCCAGAGAAGCTGGGAGGGGAGTCATGGGCTGGGGGTGCCAATGATGTTTGGGACAGTTCATGTGAGTCCGTGCAAAGCATCCATGGGAGGGTCTGTGATCACCTCTGTCCACCATCCCTGGGTTGGCCGGGCTCCAGTGGCATTTCCTTCCTTCCCTCCTTCCTTCCGTCTGCACCTCCTCCCCGCATCCGGCACCTCCGTGTCCTGAGCCCGTCCTGAGCCTGTGCCGGGGCGGGGCACAAAGGATGCCACTGACCTTAGGCAAGGGGACTGGCAGGATCAGGGAGCCCAGGTACGTTAGAGTGGACATGGTGGCTCAAAGAGCCAACCAAGGCCACTGCTCCAGGAGCCCACCTGGTCCTGCTCACCTGATGTCAGGAGAGCACACACTTGCAGCTCATGCAGCCTGGGCCACTCTCATCTGGCGGGTTCAGCTTCCGCAATTTATGCTGTCGGATTTCACGCACCAGTGTGTAGAAGGCATCCTCAACACCCTGGGAATAGTGGACCTGGGATCAGGAGGACCCCGCCTGGGAGCAGGCGAGGAAGGAGACCTGGGGATCCCATACTAGGCAAGGGATTCCCTGATTATCTGAAAGCCACAGGGTTACCCCATCGGGCAGGCTCACTCCTGAAGAACCCCCAAAGTTCAGAATGGCTCAGGACCTTTCTACACTCCAGTCTGGCTCGGGGCCTGAACACCCTAGCCCATTTCTCATCTGAGGTATGGCCAGTGTCCCTAGCAGCCCCACTGAGGGCTCAGGTCTAACAGGGGACATGCCAGGACAGGAAGGGCTGGGCCCCAGGGTCACCGCTCCGGTCTGGCTCAGGGCAGCTCTCTCCATGGAGCCCACCTCCCCTGAAGCTGTGTCAACCCAGGACTGCAGGGCATGAGCCCAGTCCCTGGCCCTCACTACCTCCCTCACTGCCCTGCCGTCCGGGGAGACTTACAGCATGGGGGCCGCTGGGTCACATGGGTCCCGGAGCTGGAGCCAGAGCCAGAGCGGCTGCCCTGTGTCGAGGGAGAGGGGCAATGAGCACTGCTCCCTGGCTGGGGTGGGGCGGGGCAGGAATCCCTGGATAGCTGTGATGTTCAAAGGACACTCACCTGGCGGGTCTTGGCTGATGTCTCAATGTAGGGGATGCCATAGCTGCGGGCGAGGTCCTGGGCCTGCCGAGACTCCACAGTGCGTGCAGCCAGGTCACACTTATTCCCTACCAGCACCATGGGCACATCATCTGAGTCTTTCACCCGCTTGATCTGCTCCCTGAGCGGAGGAAAATGTGAGCCAGTTAGGATACTTCAAGTATGACTGCATTCAGGACGCGCACAGAGCCCCTCCTTGCTCCACCTGCCATGGACTCCTGACCTGGCCACACAAGTGGCTCACCTATACTGATGGATGTCCTCAAAGGACTTGGTGTTGTTGATAGCAAACACACAGAGGAAGCCCTCCCCTGTGCGCATATACTGGTCCCGCATGGCACTGTACTCCTCTTGGCCTGCTGTGTCCAAGATGTCCAGCAAGCATGTCTCTCCATCAATGACCACCTGTTTTCGGTATGAATCCTGCAAAATAACAAGGTTCAGGGACCTCTTCTCCTTCAGTGGAGTTCACAGGGCAAGCCCTTGCCCGGTACCTCTTGTTTAGGTGAGGTAAGTGCTTGCCACGTACAGGGCTTAAGACACTCAGCAGCCCAAGTCTGTCTTGGGTCAGCCTGTGGCCACTGCCAGTGGCCTAGACTGTGATGAGGGCTTACCTCTATGGTGGGGTCATACTCGTCCACAAAGTGGTTCTGGATGAGCTGGATGGTCAGGGCGCTTTTTCCCACACCTCCTGCACCCACCACCACGAGCTTATACTCTGTCATCGCTCCTCCAGGGGCTGCCACTTAGGGTCCTGCCCCACCTGCTGAGAAAAACCATGCTCAGCCAGGCTCCACAAGTCAGATTATCACCTGTGGCACCTCCAACTGGGTGGGAGTGCCCTGCCTGCCTCATCCCCACCACACTTAATAGTCCCATGAGGAAGCAGGGAGCCTGCCCCAAGGCAGGGCTGACAGCTGGGCTTCTCCCAACCACGCACCCAAATTAGAAGTTGCTGGGTAGGCAGAAAGCCTAAACTGGAGGCGCCTGAGGGTTGAAGCCACCCCCATTCACCCCGCCCAGAACAGGTCCTGCCACGGCCGGCCACAGCATGTCCAGGCAGGCTAGTGCCATCTGACAACCCGCTCTGCCCCGCCAGCATGTTGGTGCACCCGACAAGTATTTACTGAGCGCCTACTGCATGCCAGGCGCTGTTCTATTGGCGGGGGAAGGGCAGGAAAGACACGGCTCCTGTCCTCCGCCGGGGAGGCCCTACAACCCAGGGCCAGAGTCCCTCCCCAAGGAAAAGCCCGCAAAGGCCGGAAGGGTTCCCAGAAGACCAGGAGAATACGGGAAAGACCCACAGGGGAGCGAGGGGAGGCCGGGAGCAAACAGGCCTGGCCGAGCGCCCCAGCGGAGCGTCCTGGCGGCCCGAGGCCGGCACGGGAAGGCCGCGGAACGCAGGGTACGCGGAGGCCGGGCGGCGAATCGCCGGGTGCGCGGCCACAGGAAGGCGCCACACGCAGGGGCGAGGCGCACCCCCGGCCCGTCGAAGCACCCAAGCCGCACCCGCTCACCTGCACCCGCCCGCCCGCCCGCCCGCACTCACCGCTCACTGGCGCAACTACGCCCGGGGCCGGGGCCGGGGCGGGGCGGGGGCGCGGGAGGGCGCCAGCTGGGCCCGCGCATGGGCTCCCTCCACGGCGGGTGCGGCTCGGGCTGCGGGCGCTGGGCGCGGACGTTGGGGTCTCGGCCGGGCCCGCGCTCGCCCCGCCTCGCCCCGCCCCGCCCCACGCCCGTCCGTCAGCCCGGCACGTCCTACTATTGGCCATGCTTGCCCAAGCTCTGCTCAGGGCCATGGGCCACGCCCCGCTGCGGTTGGCCGAGCTGCCCGTCTGTCAGAAGCCACGGCCGGGAGGAGCTTCCGGTAGCTGCTGGGAGGGCGGAACCCGGCTGTAGCGTTGAGAGCTCCGGCGCCGTAACGTGGGCCATTTCCCGAGATCGGAGGGGGCCGAGGGAGCTTTGCAGATGAACCAAGGTTCACGTGGGCTTGGGGCTTGAAATGCTGAGAATCCGCCTGAGGATCCCAAGTGGCCGCCAGTCTGCCGACCCCCTGCTGTGGCGCCGAGGACCCATCCTGAGCTCTCAGGCAACCTTAGGGGTCCCCGGGCAGCTCAGACCCCTCGCGCCCCCGGCTAGCGTGCTCCACTCCTGGGCCTGGAAGGAGGCCACCTAACCCCAACTTGGGTAAACCACCCCAGGTTCTAACCTTACAGCAGCTCACGTTGTACCCTGCAGATGCAAAAGTTGCCTTGGCGTAGTGGGTGGGGGTAGGAGAATGAGGCTCCCGCCAACTCTAGTATAGGCGTCCACTTACGTCTCCTCCTCAGACGCGAAAAAAAAAGTGCACAAAATCTTCAACTTCATTGTAAACCTTAAATCTTGCACTAATACATATCAATAAAATGAGGGGGGAATCGCATTTTTAATTTTTAATTTTAGAGCCTGGCCAGTGGCGTAAACCAATAATCCCAGCCTTACGGGAGGCTGAGGCAGGACGATCACAAGTTCGAGCCCAGCCTGGGCAACATAACGACTTAGCAAGACTCTGTCTCAAAATCAAAAATAAAAGTGAGCTGGAGGGTGTAGCTCGGTGTGCGAAGGCCCTGGGTTCTATCATCCCTAGTACCAAAAAATAGTAATAATCTCAAAAATAATGTGTAAATATATTCTCCCCGTTAGAAAATCAAAAGTGTTATGGGGAGGCCCATGTTGGCCGGACACTCTGTGTCCCTCTGGGCTGACCTCCGTTTAACCCCTTCGGCAGGTCTGAGGCGCCCACCCAAGTTTGATCCCGAATTCTAGCCTGGCTAGCTTAGACACCGCTAAAAATATAGATAACTAAAGCCGCCTGGGCGTCCCGCGCGGAAGTCCGCGCTGCGTACCCTAACACTGTCCCACGGTCAGCGCGGTGGGCAGCGGCAAGGCGACCTTTCCTCCAGGAAGATGCGCGCAGGTCGCTGAGCCCTACCCTTGACACGTGCCGTGGCAACCGTTGCTAAGGGGCGGGACTCAGCCCACAGAATCAAATACCCGCGGCTTATGAATATTTGGGTAATCAAATAAGGTTCCGCCCTCGTTGCCATGGCTCCCGGATCCACAACCCCACGGCCGGAAGAACTGCCCCAAGACGGGAAAGCGCAGCAACTGAGGGACCCGGAGCGGGGGAGGGGCACCAAGCCTCAGTCTGCAGGTGAGAACCAGGTGGCATCCTGGCCGTGTCTCCGTGCCAGAGGGAGCCTTGTCCAAAGAGAGGACGACCAGACCGAACCAATGGGGGGACCGAGCATGTTACCAGACGTCATGGTTCCATGCTGCCCACCTCTATCGGCACTGCTCCAGGGGGGCAGTAGTCACAGAAAGGAAGGGTCTGGAGCCCTGCCGCTTGGGGAACGCAAAGGCAGAAACCCACTCTGCTCTGGAGATTCTGAGCCTGGCCCTAAGAGCCCTCCATAGTGCAGGTGGGAATGGAGGTGTCCCAGAGAGCTGATGAGCCAGAGGCTGGCACTATCCTGGGATGTGGAGACTGAGAGGCCCCCAGGTTTCCAACTTGGAAGTTTTGGGGGTTTTCAGAGCTTCAGGACAAGGTGATTTTGGGTCATGACAAGGTATGGAAGGTTCAGGCCATGCATGGATTTGATGTGTGAGTGAGGAACCTAGTAGGGGCTTTGAGCTCACATATGCCAGCTGCTGAGCCCTGGAGGCCAAGGCTTTGGGGCTTAGGCCTCTGGACCTAGCTGTGGGCAGGACCTGAGCCAGCTGCTCATACTCTGGAATCATGTCCTCTGAGGACTGAGGTTGGCAGTCCTGTGGTAGATGTAGGCAACATCTTCTTGGGGTCATAGTTGAGGGTGGGGTCCTGCCAGGCTGGACCTTGCTGAAGCTGGATAAAGGTATGTAGTCAATGGATCTCTGGCTAGAAACTCAGATGATATTCTTTTGTGGGCTGCAGCCTATGAGTCATTTTGTAGATGTGATCATGGAGGCCCATAGAGCCTAGACACCTTGTCCCTCTGGTTGCTTTTACTATAGCACTCCTGACCACATCCCTGTCCCCAGTTCTACTCTGCATATATGGAGAGGCTCAGTAAGGACAGCACAAAAGAGGTTAGTCTCTAAGAGATGGTTCAAAACTAGATCTGCGACCTTTAGGAGAACGGAAGGAGCAGATTATAGATGAGGATCAAATCTTCATTTGTGCTCCAGGTAGCCCCTGGAGTTACCACCTGACTCTTATCTCCCCCCCTCCACCTCCTCAGATACCTCAAGACAGTCACAGAGGTACCTCAAGGTAGTCACAAGGGAAGGTCCCTGGCCGACACCCCCAGCCACCTCCATACCTGCTTGCTAGCCCCACTCATGACCTGGCCAGGAGCCTAACCCGCCTTCCTCTCTCAGACATCCCTTGTGGACACATGCTGCTTCCTTTCCTGAATGTTTAACCTACAACAAAAGGCTGCTACCTGCAGGTAGGGTCTTAGTAAACGGGTAGAATGGGATAGAATGACTGAGACCCAGGTCCGAGGCCCAAGCAAACCACTGAGTGGAGAAGGGCCCACGGCCAGGGCCCAGCAGCAGCAGCTTGATGCTGATCACTATGGACAGATTCACATCCTTTGAGCCCCAGAAGGGAAGACCTGAAGCCAGCACTCATGGCATGACACTAAAAGAAACAAAGACAGAAGCAAAGAGAGGGCATCAGCTTGGGCATGGGGCTTGAGCCAAGGCTAGGAGAAGTAACTATAAGGGTGCAGGTGTGCTAAGAGCTAAGGGCAATTAGTTGAGCTGGGAGCTCTGCTGAGCCACAGATTTGAGCAGCAGCCAAAAGGCAGAGATCTTGACCTCTGCCTCTCCCTGTAGACTGCATGTGGATGGACCCAGCCTGGAATGGAACTCACAGAAGTCGGCCACGCACAGCCAGTGTCCAGGTGCGGGAGCTGAGCTGGCAGGGCCTGCACAACCCTTGCCCACAGAACAAGGGTCTGAGCAGTCATGGAGATAGCCACAGAGAGCAGATGGTGAGAGAGCTTCTGTCCCCTGCCCAACTGGTAAGTTGAGGACAAGGGGCTTTGACCCTCAGCATTGCATGGGGCAACATCCTAGGCCTCTTCTGAGAATGTCCAGCCTGCCCTCAGTCCAACCCCTACAGTTAAGTGCCCTCCACCTTTCCCCCCTTAGAGCTCCTACCAGGGCCTAAAGTACCAGCAATCCAGGTAGCACAGGCATTCCAGGTATGGGTCATAAACAGGACTGAGTCAGGTCAGGATTCCATAAATATTTGCTGAGGCCATTGTTCTGGAACCAGAAAGGAGATCCCACCAGGCATCCTCCCTCCTGATGGGGAGCTGGGGCTGGTCACACAGAGTAACAAAGTATTGGTAAACAAACTATCCCAGGCAGGGAGCCATGCTTATAGAGGAACCGGTCAGGGGCATCAGGACTCCCACAATAGTGTCTCCCCAGGTTGTCCTGAGATGGCCTGTGTCTCTATGGGCAGCTCCTGCATCCCCTGCCAACACTTAGGCTGACTTGGGAAACACACTTGGTGCACTGACCATGGCTAGGCAGTAGGCAAAGGCTTCCCAAATCTGGTATGTGAGCTCAATGTTCATTCTGACCCTGAGGCCCAGAATTTTCCACCAAGCCACCCTGGGTAACCTATAGTTCCTGGCACCTAGGGTCTGCTGCTCTCCATTGACTGCCATGGAAGAAGATCTCATTGGGTACAGGCACACCCAGTCCCTGCCTCTGAATGACCCACATGTTTCACCACAATTCGAGCCCTCTGAGGTTCCCACTAACCCCCAAGCAGGTGTACCCCAGGATATAAGAAGCAATGCTTATATTTCACACACACAAAGACAGCCTTGTCCAAGAAGCCCAGGAAAAATGGCCAGTAGGCCCTACTCACAGCTCCCATTACGCATGTGTTTGTAGGCTGTGGCAGGGCACCTTCAGCAGCACTGGCTCTGGGCTCCAGCTATGTTGTATCTCTTCTGAAGGTTTTATCTGGAGACCTGTACACCTAAGGACAGGCCTTTCTCTGGCAGTCACCACCCCAGTCTATCCTTTCCAACCTCTGCTTACATCATATCTGCTCTTGCTCTAGTAGTCAAGCTGTCATGGTCAAAGACCAAACAAATGAGGCATAGGATACCTATCCCCTACTCAAGTGGGTGCCTTCAAGTCCCACAGCCAAAAATACAGGTAGCATCCAGAAGGAATAAGATCACACTGATTTTGCAGCAGGCCCTGGCGCAGGTGGATGACCTTCAATGCGTGCAGATGCTGGAATTGTGTGTGAACACCCGTGAGAACAGCCTGGGGAACTTTGGTGAGAGCTACCTGCTTGCCCTTGCCCCACCCTAATGTCAGCCAAAGCTCTCTTGGGAACAATCCCTAACTACAGTCTTTCTGGCTGTGACAGCAATGCTGGCCAACACACTGGATAACATTAGTGTTTCCTTAGGATCAACCCAGAACTGAGTGTCATGCCATGCATAGACAGAGGTTTTAGCCCATGGTTTATATTTCCAAACAGCCCTCCAGGTAGACCTTGCTTCAATACCCATGCCGGCTTTGCAGAGTAACAAATGTTAAAGCAGTGCCCCAAGAGATACCACAGCTCAGAGTTAGGTACTCTTGAAACTTATTTTGAAATAATTTTAAATTACAGACACATTGTTAGAATAGTACAAAGAACTCCCATATACCTTTCCCAGACTCCCCATCATCCACAATTGCCACAAGAGCTTCATCATTCTCTTCCTCCCATGTATGGATGGACACACACACACACACGCACGCACACGCACACACACACACACACACACACACACACACACACAACTGGGTAGCTTATTTTCCTGACTTATTTGAGAATTGTAGACTCAGTACTCCTCACCCATCAGTACTCCAGTGTGCATCTCCTAAGCAGGAGACATTCTCTCACATACTCATAATGTAACAACCTTAGTCTAGAAACTACATCAATACAAAATTCTTATTTATACCACAGACCTCACTCAGATTTTACCAAAACATTCTAACAGGAAAGATTGTTGCTGTCCATGACCATTGTTGGTTCTATTTGCATTCCTGTGAGTACCAGTGGTGTTAAACATGTCACTCCTTGGTTGGTCAAATTTTCTGATTTGCAACTGACTATTAAGGTCTTGACCACTCACGGTAGCCCTCTGTGCACTCCTCAGCCCTGCTCTCTAGGCATGCCTTCTAGTGGCTGACCCACCACCCCACCCTACACCCTTCTTTCTGTGGTGCAGAGATTTCATCATAGAGGACCAGTACCTGGTCCTACTCAGAACTCAGGACTCAAAGCCTTTCCCCAGGCCTGTGAGCCAGACAGGCTGAGACATCCCCATGATTTGGTGCCTGGTGCTATATGCTGACACAGACTAGTAGGGATGCCCAGGTACTTATGGGTAGGCAGGGGATGGAAAGGCAGCCCAGGCATGGCCCCATCCATGCTAGCCCAGCTATAATTCTCTAAGCTGAGTCCTGGAGTTCACCAGCTTTGTGATCTTATAGGGACAGTTTGTGCTTCAAGCCCTCACCTTGTACCTTCTTCATAGAAGGCTGTAGGCTGGTGATGTGGGGGGGCATTGTGCTCAGGGAATCTGAGCCAGACCCTGCAGCAGGCCCCACAGAGTAAAGCTCACAAGCCTGGACTACAGAACAAGACTCTACCAAAAAAATTTATATATATATATATATATATATATATATATATATATATATATATATGGCCTACTAGTGACCACAGGACCCCCACAGGCCCTGAGAGTGGCTTCTCTAGCATGCTTGTCCCTGCCTGGTAGGCAATACCATCACACAGTATGGAGAGAAACACTACCCAGAGGCTGGCCATGAACAGTAGGCCAGGGGCCATGGGGCTTGTGGAGAGGCATGAAAAAGGGAGCAGAGAGGTGGGCAGGGTGAAAGACCTGGATGACAACTCCCTCCTATGGCCCCCAGGGGTGCATCTGCCTAACCTGAGCCAGCTAAAGTTGAATGGGAGCTGCCTAGACTCCCTCAGGTGAGTGCTGCTTGGCTGGGACCTTACCTGGGGTGGGTGGTGCTGCTTGCTTGGGTCCTAACCTGGGTTGGGTCCAGCTGAGGTTGGAAAAGTGCTTTAGGACCTGGAGCCCAGCTGCATGCTTGGCTAAAGTGTGGACCTACCATCTGGTGCCTGGGTGGGTAGGCACATGGAAGGTAATCTGGGACATTTGCTCCACTATGGGCTCCCTCTCAACAGGGTCTCTTCCCAGGGACAGGATTCTTCCTCTGTTAAGAGGATGAGGCCTGTGCCCTTGGCCATCTGTTTTCCTAGATGTCTGCCCTAGTGTCCTGTAGTCTGGCTCCTACTCTGATACCCACCCCAGTGGGGCCACACCCTGGTACCTGTAGCTCTTCTCGTCCCATTAGTGGGAGGCACCAGCTTTGTGTGGATGCCGCATGAACTCAGAGCTGAGTTCAGGGTCAGGGTGAGTAGTCGTGTGCTCAAGATTCTTGAAAGGCTTAAACTCGAGAAGAGACCCCAACCAGTGAGGGATTTCTGGCAGAGATCCTAAAACCAGGCAAGTCATGGAGGATTTCCGGGGTCCCTGCACCTCTTACTGTATTAGATGCCATACTGAGCTTGAACTTGCAATATGATGAGTTATTTTAAAATCCTTATAACAGGGCTGGAGGAATGGCTCAGTGATTAAAGTGCTAGCCTAGCAAGCACTTAGGCAAATGCTAAGTTCCTGAGTTCATTACCCAGCACCACAAAACCCGGGCATGGTAGTGCATACCTGTAATCCCAGGACTAGGAAGGCTGAGGCAGAAAGATTGCTGAGTTCAGGACCAGCCTGGACTGTAGGGCAAGACCCTGTCTCAAAAATAAGATAAAATCCTTATAACATTAAATTAACAGTGACTTATCATGCCACACCCTTTTCCATAAGTGTGGTCATTTAATTTCCTAGCATTGTACTTATCTCTCTCTGAAATCCTGACTCATAGAGTCTATATTTTTAAACTTTTTTATTTTGGTGCAGGGGATTGAACCCAGATCCTTAACACTGAGCTACGTCCCCATCCCCGTTACATTGTTTACTTGAAACAGGATCTTGCTACATTGCCCCCCAATGGGCTTGAACTTGTGATCCTCCTGCCTAAGAGCTGATGTAACACTTTTACAAGGGGGGAAAAGGGAATAACTAGCAAAGCAGAACCTGAAGCAAGGGGGCTGGATTAGAGCACTTGCCTAGTAAGCACAAGGTTTGGTTCTCCAGCACCACATAAATTGGATGTAGTGGTGCACACCTGTAATCTGAGCACTCTGGAGGCTGTGGCAGGAGGATTGCTATGAGTTTGAGGATAACCTGGGCTCCGTAGTGAGTTTAGGACTAGCCTGACCTACAGAGCAAGACCCTATCTCAGAAAAGAAGAAAGAAGAAAGAAGGAGAAGGAGTAGGAGTAGGAGGAGGAGGAGGAGCAGCAGCAGCTGAAGCTAGTGGCCCTGCAGGAAGAAGGGCAAGCCACAGGTCCCTAGTGTGGAAGGCAGTGGTGTGATGCAAGAATGCTAGGAGGCCCTGTGGCTGTACTATGGGCCAGGCAGGGAGAGGTGACAATTGGTATGACTAGATCAGGCCACCCAGGGTGAAGGCAGCTCCCTGGAGCCAGGCCAAGGCCTTCCAGATATCAGAGAACCTGGCGGAAATTCTGACCACTCCCCAGACTGGAAGGCTGCAGCAAAGGAGTAGAAGGCAGAAAGCAGCAGCTCAGGAGCCCATTCTTTAGCTAAATCTACCATGAGCCTGTCATAGCTGCCCCTATATCTGAAGGCAGCCAAATGTTGGGGGTGGCTGGGTACAAGGCCTCCCCTAGCCATAGATAGAGTCCTCCACCCCAAGACAACATTGACCACCCAGCTGCCTTCTACAGAGACCTGGGCACCTCTCTGGGCCACCTTCAGGTGCTATGGCTGGCTCGCTGTGGCCTGACTGACCTAGATGGCATCGGCTCTTTCCCAGCACTGAAGGTGAGTCTACAGCACTTAGGGAAGGGCATGAAGTCCAGGTTGGGCACCAATCGTGTTCCCCATTGTGCTCCCAGGAACTCTATGTCTCCTACAACAACATCTCCGCCCTGAGCCCATTGTGCCTTCTTGAGCAGCTGGAGGTGCTGGACCTGGAAGGCAACAGTGTGGAGGACCTGGGGCAAGTGCGCTACCTGCAGCTGTGCCCACGGTTGGCCACACTCACCTTGGAGGGCAACCTCGTGTGCCAGCAACCAGTCCCTGGCCCTCCTAACAAGGTGTGGGTGCTAGGGATCCGCCATCATATGCTCCGGAAGAGGCCCCTCCCACTAGGGCTACGGAACACTATATCCACCTGCACCCCCTGGTTTATTCAGTGTTGTTGAGCTCTGATTTTGAGGCCTGACAGCTTCCAATGCATTCTCTTGGGCCAGCTTAATAAATCCTGCAGGATCATGTGCATAGATGCCGTGACCCCCACAAAGTCAACACACAGGCTTTGTAAAACCACATATGCCTAGTACAATCTCTACATAGAAGCATATACAAATTACATGTACTTAGGCCACCCACATGCCTTCTACAGACCACAGGCCTCATCCAGAGCCAAGGCCTGTGTACACTTATGCAGGAATACACACATACATCATCAGCCTGTGTGTGCTGTACTTGGAGCTGTCTCACACATATGCACACACACACACTTGCAGGACATGGGCCCACATGACTCCTATAGGGTATGCACACACTGTACTTACACCACTACTTGATGGTGCTATACACTGGGATTAGCATCCATCCAGCTAGTGTACAGTGGCTGATCAGTCAAGCCAGATTCCTAAGCAAAAGGCCTCACTGAACCCTAGCCAGTAGCCTGGGAAGTAGTGAGGTCACACATTCCAAGTGGGCCAGAGCACAGTCTTGCATTCCTTAGATCCAACAGGATAGGGTAGCCGAGCATCACTATCCGTGACTTCCTTTGTACTGTCACATAGGGCTCTGGGGGAGGGAAACCAAGATAGAACTGGCCTGAAGAACCCACTGGACTGAGTCCTGCTGCCTCTCCCCTCTACTGCAGGTACCTGGGGGTTACAACTATAGGGCAGAGGTGAGGAAGCTCATCCCCCAGCTGCGTGTCCTAGATGAGGTACCCACCATGTGCACTGACTTGCCTGCCTCCCTGAAACTGAACCAGGACTGGCTCATGGTGAAAGATGCCATCAAGGAAGGAAGCATGCTGGACAGTTTCCTCCCCCTGTTGGGTAAGGCAGACATCTACATGGAAAACACACCACTGTACCCCAGCACCCCAGCCCAAAAGAGGACTCTACTCCTGCCCCCTTGGAAGAGAGGCTTCTACCCCAGTATTCTCAGAAAGGAAGATCTCCTCCACTCCACTCCAGTCCTCTAGGAGGAGAGGTTTCTACTCAAGTCCCTCTACCCCCAAAGGATGGGTCTCTACTCCTGCCCCACAAGGATAGCCCTCCACCCGACTCCCTATGAGAAAAGGTCTCTACTAGGCTGCCCTTTCCCCTTCTCCCCTTCCCTACAGGAGAGGTCTCTACCAATTCCCCAGGAGAAGAGACCACATCTTCTCCTTGCCCCCCAGGAATAGAGGGCCCCCAAGGAGGAGAGGCCTCCATCCTAGTCCCTCAAGAGAAGACTCTACCTTAGCACTCCAGGAGAAGAGTTTCTACTCTAGCTTCCCAGAACTCAGAGATTGGCACCTGCATCTCATACCCTTCCCCAGTCTTACCCTGTGGTCTCCAGAACCATTCACATCAGCCTCCAGGCCAGGATACTTCCTGTGACCAGTGTTAGTTGACTTGCCCACTCTTTATGTTCATATGCGATACTGACAATCAAGCCTAGGCCTTCACCCTGAGCTATTTTCCCAGCCCTTTTTTATCTTAAGCTATATTCCCAGCCCATTTTTGTTTTTGATTTTGAGACATCTTGCTTCATTGCCCAGGCTAGGTTCTACCTCGCAATCCTCCTGCCTAAGCCTCCCAGAGTACTAGGATTACAGGCCTGCATCACCCGGGCACAATGATCTTCCCCTTTGTCTGCAGAGGAAGGAGGAAGGCCTGAAGCTAGGGCTCTGTCTGGAAGAGAAGGGACTGTCAGAGGCCAGTCTTAGAGTATACTGTTTCTTGGTAATAGAGCTATAATCTGTATATGGAGTCTGAGGCTGACTGGCTGATATATGCCCCAATTACCTCTGGTTCTGATCCTGGCCAGATCGTTCCCACGGAGCCACCATGCAGAAACTTGACCCAGCGCTGACCCTACCTGAGACCCAGCCCTGGGCTCTGCCCTTTCTGGGGCCTGAAGGGCCCCTGCCTGAAGGACTGCTTCCCAAAGACTCAGCCCCAGAAGACCATGCCAGCAATCTCACTCATGGTAACTGACCCATGCCAGTCCAGAGCTGACTCTGCAGACCCCTGACCTCAATCTAGGCCCAGCCACACCCTTTTCCTTAGGTGCTGGCCAAGTCCTGTGTGGGAACCCCACCAAAGGCCTGCGGGAACGTAGGTACCAATGCCAGGTATGCCTTCCCTACCACATAAGTGGGCCAGGACACTAGCCCCTGACATGGGACTAGTGTCCAAAATCTCTCCCTGGTATAGTAGACCATCACTCAAATCCCCTTCTCCTGAACAGACCAAGCACCTGGGCTCCTTAATGTGGCAGTGTCCTGCCATATAGCTGTTCTGGGGCCAGGATGCCCAAACCAGTCCTTTTTTCTCCTGGGCTTGAGTACTGCTAAAGCAGCTGCCCCCACTCAGGCCAGTATGGCCACCAACCCTTCTACCCCAGGGCCTGACCCTGCAGACACTGTGACCTCCCAGATTTGGAGAAAGCTTGACCTATGGTGGATGCCTTTCCCCTACTGAGCCCCACCACCATGTGTACTCTCTGGTGTGGGAGGGATCAAGCCTGGGGGCATCTTGGCTGAGGAGGTCACTGGTCCCCAGGATGGCCAAAAGAGATGGTCCTGGGAGCCCAAGGTCAATGGAGCATCCCAGCGTTACTCTGCAAAGGGGCGGGGCTGCTGCTCCCCCTTCTCCTCTAGGCAGCCGGAGTCCCAGCAAGAAGGGGCCACAGCCCTCCAGGACCCACGGAGGGCACCTGAACAACAAGAGAAGCAAGCTGGGCACAAGACTTCCCCTGAGCTGCAGGGCTCGGCTTCAGGTACTGCCCTAGTGCCTGAGAGTGACCCACCTCCCACCTGGGAACAGAAGCGGGAGACCAGCATACACCAGCTCAGCTTCCTAAGCTTCTAGTCAGGCTGTGAAAGGTGCTGTGCGGGACAGTCCTTCCTGGGGGTGGGAAGGCTTACCACCTAGGGAGGGCCAATGCTAAATCTCCCCTTCCCCATGCCATAGCGTCTTGAGGCTGCCTGTGCTGGATGCAAGAGAGAGGCATTCTGCAAAGGGGGGTGGGGGTATTGTAGAACAAGTCTAGGCTAAGTGAAATGCCCACAGGACTGGGTACATGCAGGTTAAGGGGGTATACAACCAGGACATGTCCATTGAATGTGCCCAGTTAAGGAACAGATAGAAGGCTAGGGGTGAGAAGGCCACCAAATCACTGGAAGACCAAGGCAGGGAAAGCTGCTCACCACTTCACCCTATACCAGGACCCATGCTGGGCTCAGGAATGCAGATAAGGCAGATGGACCCTGTCCAGGGGAAACTGGTTTCAGAGTGACTGTAGCTGGAAAGCAGATGAGGCCTCTCACCCAGTGCAGTGGGCAAGCCTAAGGGAGGGACATTGCAAGCAGGGGACAATGCAAGCAAGGGCAATAGAAACAGAGGATTATAAGTTAGCAGAATGACCCTTGGCAGGGGACATAAAGCCTCTGTCCTTCCACATGCAAGGGGGTGGATAAAAGACAGTCAAGAGGGGTGAACAGCCAACTATCCAGTGGATAAAAGACTGAAGACTGCAGAGATGGAGAGAGAACAGGCAGGTGACCAGAAAAGAGATGGCTGGAGTGGTGAAAAGACAGGGACAAGCCTAAAGATGTAGCTCATTGGTTAAAGTGCTTGCCTAATAAGCACAAAGCCCTGGGTTTGATTCCTTAGCACCACATAAGCTTGGCTTGGTGGCACACGCCTGTAATCCTAGCACTCAGGAAGCTGAAGCAGACTTGCTGTGAGTTCAGGGACAGCCTGGGCTACCTAGTGAGTTCAGAACCAGGCTAGACTACAGAGTAAGATCCTATCTAGAAGAGAGGTGGGGGGACTGGAGGAATCACACAGCAGTTAAAGTGCTTGCCTTGCAAGCACAAACCCCAGAATTCAATTCCCCAGCACCACATAAAGCCAGGCATGGTGGCACACGTCTGCAATCCAAGCACTTGGGAGGCTGAGGCAGGCGTATTACCATGAGTCCAAGGCTAGCCTGGGCTACACAGTAAGTTCAGGACAAGCCTGGACTACAGAATGAGTCCCTGTCTCAAAAAATAACAACAAAAATAAATAAAAAGAGAATAAAAGGCAGGGATACTCTGGGACAAAGAGGTGCCTTGGCCCCTTGTTCAGGAACCAGGTCCAAGTGGGCACTATATGATCCAAGCCACTTGTCTGGCCCCAGGCAACAGCCTGTGAGCAAATGTTCAGGATTGGACCCAGATGATCGAAAGCCAGAGTCCAGGCCTTATGGCCAGTCCAAACTATGATCAGAGGTTACCAGGTTGAGGGGCCACAGCTTCCCTGAGAAGCACAAGAAGTAGACCAGAAGGATATAGCCTGGGAACAAAGTTGCTGCCACCTGTGGGGGCCACAGTAGACACTCAAGCCCTCTCTGCCTGTAGTGCTACTTCTCCTGCCAGCTACCACCTTAGGCTTCAAGACTAGGGTGGGCATTGACCTTCTTTCTGGTAATCCTCTTATTTGCCAGGACTACTATGACATGCCGTCTCTTTCCTTAATTTCTAGAGCCTTCCAGGACCTTGTGCTGTCACCTGATTCCTTCTCCTCCCAAGGACCCAGTGCCATCTGATTCAGCCAGCATTTTTCCCCAGGGGTCTGCAAACCTGCTGTTCAAAGGACGGAAACTTAGAGCCCTTGGCATCCTGGGACCTGGCCTGGGTGAGGGGTTTGCCACAATGACTGCCCAAAGAGCCTTGGAGGTGGCCTTAGGTTCCACCCTCGAACCCAGCAATGTCCAGACTTAAAGCCAGTATTGGATCCAGTAGCCACTCCCCAGCTCTCCAGTACCTAAACCCTATAATCCTATAATCAATACACCCTTGGTACAAACCCTCACCCACTGTGGGCTTTCTTGGAATGTGGCAAGGAGCGCCCATAGTTCACGGTAGTCCCTAGAGGACTCTAGACCCCAGAGCAGATGGGTTGGCAAGTGGGCCAGGCGCTGGAAAAACTCCATTTGGTGGAGGAGAGTCAAGGCCAGGAACCCATCAGGGGGCAGCCAAGGCCTTACCACTGCCTAGACCCCCTACCCCTTTCTATGGGCCCAGGCTATTTAGAGTGGCACACCTGCAAGAAATCTTGATAAGGGTCAAATCTGTTAATAGTCTGAGGTTCTTGGATTTGGGGCTTGACCTTCTAGGAGCCCCAAATCTCCCGTGCCTGGTGAATTTTTGGGATTAGCCCCGGGGGTGGGGGTGGGGGGGATTTGAGAGGGAGGAGCAGTTACTACCTCTCAGAACAAGATGCTCCAAAACCAGTGAATCACTTTGGACTCGGAGGTGAACAGAAATATGGTTTACTTTGTAGGCAAAGTTGGTTCAATAAAGTATGCAGCTGGCACTGTCTGCCTGGCCTGGCCCTACACCCGCCGGTACGTGTCCACTGTGATGGGTGCGCAGCTGAGGAAGCGGAAGCCGAACTTGCTCTCCGCCGTGGTCTGCACCGATAGGGCCACCATAGGGAAGTTCCGGTCCACAGTTTTCCGGCATACCTAGGGAGTTTAGGGGCCTGAGAGACCTGCCAGTGGATCCAGCACCTGCGAGGGGGAGGTGGGGGACGTACTTACTCTGACTTGGCACTCCTTCCTAGATGGGCAGTCCCTTAAGTTCACCACCGCCTCTTTGTGGGACAATGTTGAGGTGGGGTCTGGCACGCGCTCCCGCGGAATGGGGGGCAAGACATCCGGCTTCTCCAGCTTGGGGGCCTCAGGCCATGCTGAGACCTCCAGTGGATGGACAGGTTTGTGGGTGCTCAGGAGTGGCAAGAGGCTCCCCGTCCTGCTGGTTGACGACAGGGTCATGTGTTTGGAAGCCTGCCCGTAGAGAGGCAATCCTAGCGAGGACCTAGCGGCGCGGGGGACGGGGGGGGGGTGTCAGCTGGGTAGCCGGGTGCTGCCCGGATGACCGTAGAATCTTGCAGTGTTAAAGTGGTCCTAGCCAAGGGATCAGGAAGTGGGATCGCCGCGGGGTCCGAGCAGTGCGCACCTTTGCCCACGGTGTCCCATGTGAGCCTTCTGCACTTTGCCCTTGCGTGGGCTTCGATGCGAGCGCTGAGGCTTGCTGGTGGTGGTGCCTCTACTGGCCTTGAAGAGTGGGAAGTGGTCGATGGACAAGTCGGTGTTGTCAGCGTAGACCCCTGAGCCCGGAATCCTGTCTGGTGGGACTTGGTGCTTACTGATGACCTACAGGACCAGTAGGAAGGAGTCGGTCACCCTCACACATGAAACTTGCCCATCCGCCTTCCCCAGCTGGGGACCCGCATGAACCTGGCCCTTGGCATTCAGAAGAACTGTAACACAACCACGCCTAGAGTGGAATTGGAGGGAGTCTTGGACTAAGGAGGAGGGCGGCTGCTTCTCGATGCGCCTGGTTCCTTCGCCCCACACCTGGAAACAACTGCGGGGGTGAGGGACAGCGCGAGCCAGGGGGGGGCCACACGCTGTCTCAGGCAGAGGGGCGCACCGTGATGTGGTGTTGCGGCTTCAGCAGTGTGTGAAGAGGGAAGCGGTACATACACACCGGGAAGTCGTGCACTAGCTGCTGCAGCACAAAGCCACCCAGGTCTACACTCTCCTCCAGTGACTGATTGAGGATGCGGACAAACTTCTCCCTGAAATTCACCTCCACAATCGTAAGGCTGCTGCTAACCCTGCCGGGACATGGGAGAGGTGCTGCAGTGAAGGTGCAGGCCCTCCCCTCCTCAGAGGTCCCTCTCCTCAATGCTGCCAACTAGCTCATGGCTGGACTGTCCCCTCACCTCAGCTGGTCAGGATTTGCACAAGGTTCCAAGGTCTGGCTGACGAGGTGTGAATGTTTTCTCTGGAAATCTAAGGAAAAGATCCCTTTAGTGATTAGTGAAGGGGGGACCTACACAGAGTATCCGACAGGTATCTAGTAGGCCCTACCAAGCCTACAGCATATGGAGTCCTCGTGGGATAGGAGCAACCAGGGGTCAGATCCCAGGCTGCAAGGTGAGGAATGCGGATCCTAGGGACTGAAGGAACTGGTTTAGGGCTCTGGGTAGGTAGGGAGATCTGCCACACTACCTTCTGAGTTTCCACTGAAGCTCTTAGCCAACACCTGGATCTGCTCCAAAGAAGTGAAGTCTGTCTCCTGGGGTGGGTGCCCTATCACCCTCTGCACTTGAGAACGTACATCCAGGTTGCTGGAGCCAGAGCCAGTGCCTGGCAAGGTGCTGGTGCCGCTGCAGGGCAGGGTGCTGCTTCATTCCAAGCTTTTGGACTGCCCTTCCATGTGCTCAGGAGAATCCGAGCCCATGCCCAGTGGTGGAGGCTACTGGGGCTGGAACTGCCTAAGGCCATGCACTATCACTGGCTGCTCTGGCTCCCATACCCCAGCCCTGCCCAGCCTGTACTTCAGCTACCTGAGGACTCAGACCCAGTTCAAAGTAGGACAGCGATGGCCCAGGAACCCCTTTCCTTTGTTCCCACCCATTCTACAGATGACAGCTGAAGCTTGGAGGGATTATATGACTTGTCTGAAGGGTAAAACAAGGACCTGGCCCACTGCTGCCAAGCCAAGCCCTCCCTTCCTCTGGCCCCTGGTGAGCCCCTGTCCAGTGCAGTTACTTTTGCTCTGAGTTGGAAATGGTGGTGTCGAAGAGGCTAGGGTATTGGTGAGCAATGCGGTTCCAATCCACATCCTCCAGCCGGAAATTCTGAACAGGAAGCAAAAGGCACATATCTTTCTCTCCTGAAGGACTCTAGAGATCCAGTCAGGGGTGCCTTATGTGGGAGACTTTGCTCACCTTCACAACAGCAGGTTTCTGATCATTCTCTGAGAAGTTGCTGGGAGACATTAGAGTCTCTGCACTGATTACCTACAAAGGCCAGTGGCAGGGGCTGGTGGGTAGAACAGCAGCCACAAGATTCCTGCCTGTGGAGGTAACCTAAAGGGACAGACTTCTCCAAGAAGGTCAGGAGCCCAACAGAGGCACCTGCCTGGAGAAAGCCTGCTGATTGCCCTAGGAATGTTCATATAACACTGGGAAGATTGCATAAAGCTGAGCACAGGTGGGCTGGGGGCATGCACTCACCTCCACACTGCTAGTCTGCGACCGCAACATGCGACCCACCCAGTTCTGGATGACCTGCAGCTCAGCCTCTAGCTGCTTGACGATGGCCCTGGTCTGCATCAGCTTCTCCTCCAAATGCTCTTTCTCCTGCTCAGGAGTGACAGGAGACAAGGAGGCTCTTGCAACCCGATCTTCAACCAGCCCTCAGCTTCCTCACCCTTGAGGCCTGCGCGGCACAGATCTCACTCCCTTACCAATTGCGCCTTTTCCTTTTGTGCTTTCAGCTCAAGAGTCAGCTCCTGGACCTTGTTCTGCAGAAATGTGTCCTGGTTGTGGGAGCTCCTAGGAGGTGGAGCAAGCTCAGTAATCCCCACCCCTGGGACAGCAGCAAAGGAGGAACCCATTGCCATCACATCCCATGGGTACACAGCACAACAGGCCAGGGCAGATCAAGCTCTGACAGGTCTGGGCAGGGGTCGGCATGTTCAGGGTTAGATTCACAGCACAGTAACTTCTTCAGGGTTGGAGTGGAGTATCAGGGTCAGGCAAGGACTACAGGTAGTGGCAAAGAAAGGTCAGAGTGAGGGCTGGCTTGACTTGTTGGGGTTAGTGTTAAACAGAAACTGAGGACGCTGAGGCAGAGAATTGCCCTGAGTTGAAGGCCAGCCTGGCTAGGCTACATACTGAATTCAGAACCAGCCTGCACTACTGAGCAAAAAAACCCTGTCTCAAAAATAAAAATAAAACACAACAACAACAACAAAACCAAACCCAGAAGCCAGGAGTTGAGGCAGAATGGGAGTTGAGTTGGGCAAAGGTTCCCACACTGACCTTTCAGGTGGGAATCCTGCTACTTCCCGCAGGAGGTGGCAATGCCGGGCATGCTGCCCATTCTGGATGGCCCACCTCAGTGACTGGATCTGCAGTTTTTGCTGATTGTACAACAGCTGCAGGGTACATGGGTCTAGGACCTCAGGGGCCAATCTGAAATGCCAACAACTCTGCTGCTTGACCAGGCCTGGCCCTCTGGCTGGTCAGAAAGGCCAGCCACCTCCCACTCCTCTCCTTACTGCGGGTTGGTGGAGACCTCCCCTGTGGAATGGGGCTTGGTATCCTGCGAGCAAGAGGGAGCTCTTGTGTCTGTAGGTGTACCAGCTGGAGACCTGAAGCTATTTCTTACTGGCTCTTCAACTGTGAAGGTTGGTGGCACCTGCTCTTCTTCAGACTCCTGTTGAGGCTCAGGGACCATGCTTGATGTTGGTCAGGAGGTGGACAGGGTAGTAAAGCCAAGTCTGCTCTACATCACAGATGCCACAGGGCTGTCCTTTTACGTCACAAAAGACAGGCAGCACTACCAGTTGTAGGGTATTACTCTGTGAGGAGACCTACATGAAACTGCCAGGACATAAGACTACCACTTCACAGGTGCCATCACCTGTTGTGTTTCAGGCCAACGGAGCATATTCCCATTGTGCCTACCCACTCCCTCCTGTCTTTTCTGCTCTCCTTGTCCTCAGCCTAAAGTTGGCTGTCTGCCTGTGACCCTCACTGTGTCCCCTGATTCCATGGCCTCACTCATTCTCAACTCCCCTGGGGCCTGAGCTCCTGGCAAGCCTCAAGAGGGAAGGGTTCTATACTGTCACCATGGGTACTGACACCTAGAAGGGGAGGGGCTATTTGTTACCAGGAGCCTCCAGGGAGACCCCAACCTAGAGCTGTAAGTGCAGAGATATAAGCGGCTGAGCCGCTACCCTGCTAATCAGGCCCAGGGCAAACACAAGCTCTTGTAAGGCCTTGCCTAGCTGGTAGTGATCAGTGAGTGTTCCAGGGATTAGTGTCCTATAGGTACACCCAGTGCAGGCATGGGTGTATCCTGAGAATGTAAAGGTAGTGGGGCCTTGAGCCAACTTAGGGGGAGGTGAAGGTGGTGATCAGAAGCTGGGAGGGAAGGGCTGGCGCTGTACTCAGAGCAGCACTATATCCACACACACTGAGGTCCAGCCTCAGACCTCAGCTGGCTGGCACAAGCTTACCTCCTCCAACCCATCTCCATAGCTCCTGACTATCCTCAGTGGTGATCCACTCAGAAAGCCTAGGATCACAGTTATTCCCTCTGCTCCAGGAAAATATGTGAAGCCTGGTTGTGTAGCACTCAGCCTGTGTGTCAGCCACCTGTTCATCTATCACTCATACTTTCCACTTTTGCAGCTTGTGCTTGCAGGAGCTCTCCCACCCCCCACCCAGCGGGTGCTGGTCCCATTGGAGTAGAGCAGGCGGTAAGGACGCTAAGGAGTTCTGGCTGCCCAGCTGATTTGGGTTCCGACAACAGGGGTGGAGGTGGAGGAGCAGCTCCAACCCGCTTCGCTGTGTGAAGGCCCGGTCGCCCTCAGCTCGGGAGGGCACTGGGCCCCACTGGGGGCGGGAAGGAGCCTCAGACAAAGAGCCTGGGGCCTTTGTCCCCGGCAGCCTCAGGGCAGGCTCCCGCCTCCACCAGACTGCAGAGCCCACCAGCTCTGGCGGGCCCTCAGGGCTCCACCCCCCTCCTGCGGGGTTTCACAGTCCCCCAAACTCTGTTCAGGCCACCAGCCCTGAGGGAGGGGCAGGGTCGGAGGGGCCAAGCCCCTAGGGGCTGGGAACAACGATTCTGGCCCCGCCGCCTCTCGGACGCAGGCCAGGATTGCGGAATCTCCGGCTGGGCCCCTTCCTGGGTCGGGAATCCGTCACAACTGGAAGGTTGCTGAAGAAGTCAGTCCGGGAGTGGAGCTGCACACCTGCTCTCACGCACAGGTACACGACAGCTGCAAACCTCCTTCTATGAAGTTCACAGCTGTGAGCGGCCTAGCTTGGCCTCGCCGGGTCCCGCCCTCGGCCCGCCCCCGGCCTGGGTCCCTGCCCCGAACCTCCTGGCTCCGCCCACACCTGGGCGCCGCTGGGCGGGGCGGGGCGGTGAGCCAATTGGGCGGGGATAGCCAATGGGTATGGGCATGGGGCGGGAGGCACCCTCGGTGGAGCTAATAGGGGGGCGGCAAGGCGGGGCGTACGGGCCACGGACCAATGAGGCTCTGGGGCCGGGGTGTGCTGCGGCTCTGGGGAGGCAGGTTGTGGCGGCGCCGGAGCGCCGAGGTTGTGGAGTTAACCTAAGTCCAGGTGAGCCGTGCTGAGTCCTCAATGCTTCCGAGCGGAGGCCAGGGTACTGGCCGCAGTTGAGCGCTTTACGCAGGGCAGGGTTGGCGGGCCGCACCGCACCTGTGGAGTGCGACGCCGGAGTCCTGCGCGGCCTGGGGAGGTTGGGCGGGCGGGGCCTCCAAGGCGAGATCGCCACCTGGGCAAGAGGAGCTTCGGGGTTGGGCTGGGAGCTGCCGGCACCGGCGGGGCTGCTCAGTTCTGGGATTCAGCAGCACGAAGCTCTAGATCTGTGTTGCAACTAAGCTTCTCAGGGGCCCGAGACGGTTTCTTCCTTGTCGGGGGGGCGGGGGGAGGCGTTCCCATGGCAGTGGGCAGTGTCGTGTTTGGGTGCGGATGCCCTTGGGTATATGGGGACGGCTACCGGAGGGAGAGGACAGTGCCCTTTAAGCCAGGTGAGGGAGGTGGGTGGAAGGTGCCAAGAACTCCTGGACCTGGTTAATGATTGTCCTGGTTCCGGGTATGAATGGCGGGGCGGGGGGGCGGTAAGCCTTGGACTGCTCACCATGGCCAAACTAGTTTCCCTGGTCATCCTAGGAATGTGCGGCCTGTGGGTGGGGCTGTGCCTAAAGGGACAGGGTCCAGCGCTGAGGGGTCACAACCCTGAACTTGTGGCAGCAGGGCAGAAGCAAGAGAAGAGGGTGAGGCGGGGCCTGACCCTGTGGCCTGTCTCCCCACAGGACAGGGATGGTCCTGGGCCTATCCACCATGGAGCTGAAGGTATGGGTAGATGGCATTCAGCGGGTGGTCTGTGGGGTCTCAGAACAGACCACCTGCCAGGAAGTGGTCATTGCACTAGCCCAAGCAATAGGTGAGTCCCCCAGGGGTAGATGGACTTAAAAGGTGGAGCTGGGGTGGAATGTGGTGGTGCAGTCCCATTTTTCTTTCTGGGAGGGTGGGGCTGGCTCTTAATCCCTCTGGTCTCTCTCCACTCCTCAAGCTAGGAGAACAGAGACAGAATTTAACCTCTTCCTCCTCCTCCAGGCCAAACAGGTCGATTTGTGCTTGTGCAGTGTCTTAGGGAGAAGGAGTGGCAGCTGCTACCACAAGAATGCCCAGTGGGTGCCCAGGCCACCTGTGGACAATCTGCCAGTGATGTCCAGTTTGTCTTGAGGAGAACAGGACCCTGCTTGACAGGGAGGCCCTCCTCAGACAGCTGTCCGCCCCCAGAACGATGCCCAGTTCGTGCCAGCCTCCCTCCAAAGCCACGGGTAGCACCCTGTCGTGAGTCCCAAAAAGCATTGACTTTTAGCTTCAGGTGTCCCAGGCTGGCCCTCAGCTCCTCCTCATCCGAGCCTACAGCCCCTGTAGCACCCATACCAGGCTGCATTGAAGACCTGCAGGGTCTAGAGCTCAGGGTGCAGAGGAATGCTGAGGAGCTGGGCCATGAGGCCTTCTGGGAGCAGGAACTGCTACGAGAACAAGCCAGGGAGCGAGAGGGGCAGGCACGCCTGCAGGCACTGAGTGCCGCCACTGCTGAACATGCTGCCCAGCTGCAAGCCCTGGATGCCCAGGCCCGTGCCCTGGAAGCTCAACTGCAGCTGGCCACTGAGGCCCCTGGGCCTCCCTTTGCCACAGCATCTGCCACTGAGCGCCTGCGCCAAGACCTGGCCACCCAGGAGAGGCAGAGTGCGGAGATGCAGAGCAGCCTGGCGCTAGTGAGCCGGGCTTTAGAAGCTGCTGAGCATGCCCTACAGGTGAGTCCAGGTGATCCCAGCCCCTCCCTTCCTCCTCCCCACCCCCAATAGGGTAAGATCTAGGGATCTGACACAGTGTCAAACTAGGGAGAGTGACTGTGTGTAGCACAAATCCCAGGGGGTGCCCCATGGCCATGCCTCCTAAGGGTCCTATGTGTCCCCAGGCTCAGGTTCAGGAGCTAGAGGAACTGAACCGGGAGCTCCGTCAATGCAACCTGCAGCAGTTCATCCAGCAAACAGGGGCTGCACTGCCACCACCCCCACGGCCAGAGAGAGACTTCCTTGGCACACAGGTCAGAGCAGTTCTGAGGGGCAGGATGGTGGAGACCTAGCCCAGCTCCCAGCTGACTGTTCTTCCCACAGGACCTTCTGCCTCTAGCCAGAGAAGAGCCTCTCCAAGGAGCCTCCCAGAACCCTGTCCTAGTGGTCGGCTTTAGTCCTGAGGGTATGTCTGTCCTCCCCCACACACACACACACACACACACACACACACACACACACACACACTTTTTTTTTTTTAATGCTGGTGATGGAACTCAGGACCTTTGCATTATACCACATTCTCAGTCTATATTTTTGGTTTTGATTTTGAGGCAGGGTCTCACTAAATTGCCCAGGCAGGACTTCAATTTATGATCCTTATGTGGGATAGTCACTCTCCTAGCCCACCCTCCTCAGCCTGTGTCCTTCCCACAGTTGCCCTCATGAAGCAGAGTTCCTGGAGGTAGCAGCTTCTGCCCCAGATAGTACCTGCTGACAACAGACAAGCCAGGACAGCTAGACAAGCCACACAGGACAACAGTATATTCTGAAGTCACAGACGATTCCTTTCTCATACTGTGGGAAGCCCTGGTACCCTGCATTTTCTGCTCCAAGGAGTTACGAGATGTCATAGTCCTTGCCAAGTCTGCCAGATGCCCTGGAGAGACAGGGGCATGTCTCAGAATTTACCAGTCCCCAAAGGCCACTGCTTACTGGGGATGGAAGAGGTGTGGAGAGTGCATTCAACCTGTGTGTGTGTGTGTGTACATGCCTTTGGGCAGTGTCCTATATGTGCTGCCTCCCATCCTAACACCCAAAACTCAATAAAGTGTCCATGTGTCCTAAGGCTGCAATGGGCAGTATCTATAGGATCTAGTACTTGAGGTCCACATGCGAGCCACTTGGGAATACTCTGGGCCACCCAGGGCTGGCCACAACCAGTTCTGGAAATCTGGACAGAGCTTCAGGGACTAATGCTCAGCAGTCCAAGACTGAGGCTCCCAGGACTGCTCTGCCCTGCCTACGAATGGGGGTATTCTCCTTTGTAGTCCCAGCCTCTGCCAGCTTTGCCAGCTTTTTTGTTGTTGTTGTTTTTTGGGGTTTTTTTTTTTTGTTTTTTTTGTTTTTTATGCTGGAGATGGAGCTCAGCACCTTTGCATTATACCACATCCTCAGTCTATTTTTTTGATTTTTGAGACAGGGTCTCACTAAATTGGGACTTCAACTTATGATCCTCGTGCCCCCTGAACTGCTAGTATTACACGCCTGTGCCAATGGGCCCCCCTGTCCAGTGCTTCTGTCTGCCACTTGGCTTCCCCTCATCTTTCCTGATCCTAACAAGCAGCAGGAGCTAAGGATGTCAAGAGGAGCTAGACCCATGCATCAGGTTTACGGTCTCCCAGAGAACTCTTGGGGGGCGTGTCCTAGTGAGGTCCAGAGAGCTTTCAGAGGATCTTGGCCAGCTCCAAGGAGGGTGTGGGCCTGGAGTGGACAGCTTTTTTTCTCCGTCCCAGGTGAGCGTGAAAGCTCTGCTGTGAGCCAGCAGGTTTGAAATCGGGGCAGGGCAGATCCAACAGCTTAGCTCTCAGCAACTACCTGGACCCTTGAGGTGGCTGTGGCCTCCCCACAGGCCAGGTCGGCTGCAAGTTCCCAGTTCTGAGGGGCTGTAGCTAGATCTCTCTCTCTCTCTCTCATTTTTTTCAGACAGGTTCTTACTGGGTAACACAGGTTGGTCCTGAATTCACTGATATAAACCAGGCTGGCCTTGGTCTCAGGACAATCTGTCTGCCTGAGCCTCATGAGTGCTGGGATTACAGGTAGTACAGGTGTGTGCAGCCACGTCCAGCTTTGTGGTACTGGGGAACTGAACTCAGGGCATTGCGCTTGCAAGGCAAGTGCTTTAACTACTGTGTCATTCCTCCAGCCTTAGAGATCTTTGTGATAAGCATAACATGAAGACTCAAAGGGCCCGGGATAGCCATATATAGTAATAGGAGCAGGGGACAGGAAAACCTAGGTCTCAGGAGTCTTTTGGAGGAATTCAAGAAAAGGGAACGTTTGCAGTCAGTCATGAGCTGGGTCTGGGGTGTCCCACATTCTCTAGGGCAGACTGCAATGGACAGGGAAATCCTGAGCTGGAGGAGCAAGAAAGCTTTCCATGGTAGCCAGGAAGCACCCCTCAAAGGCCAGGCCAATAGAAGCCTAAAACCTACTGCTGTGGGGGAAAACTAGGATTGGTTATTTCCTGCAAGGCAGGAGGCATAAAGTAGGGACAGGCTAGGCAGTAGAAGGCCAACAGCCAGAACCCCTAGCTGACTACTCCTGTCTACACTCCCTCAAAGGCTACTAAGCCTAGACCTGCTAGACCTGCGGTCCTAGACTAGTACGGCCAAGCATAGATGCACATGAGGTAGAGCCTAGAGTATAAGGACCAGCTGGGCTGCACCATGCAGGGAGGACTACAGTCCAAGTGGCATGGCCATCCACACTCAGATGGGCTGAATGTGCCTCTGAACACTTGTCCTAAGCCTTGCCATGGTTTATCTCCTAAGTACATAGGCCGGCAGGGAGGCAATGACAGGTATTATCCAGAAACCACCCCTACGGAGGGGGCCTGGTAGCCTACGCCATGTTTTCTGTACAAGCTTCCCCCCATGCTCCCAAGTGCAGGGGGTGGGGGGCAGACAGAGCTGGCATATACCAGCTGTGTCCTGAGAGTTACCTGCTTTTTTGAAGCCACTATTCAAGCCTTGTGTGTGGCCTGTGGCTGCTGGCTCTGCAGAAACTGCTGACTGGCACTGTACTCTGGGGTGGGGAAGAGGGCAGAGCTGTCTTCCATCATGGCTGTTCCAGGTAGAGAGTCCCATGTCCCCAGAAAGGTGCCAGAGTGCTTCTGGTCACTAAGCGAAGCTTTTAGTTGCTGAAAAGTTTACTGCTCAGTTTTTTTAACTTTATTTTGAAAACAACAATGTGAGCTATGCTAACGGGAGGAAGGGCCAGGCTCCCCACAAAAATCCAGTCCCTGTCAGGGCAGGCTACCTTTCCTTGGTTTTGTTGAGGCGGGACCCCACCAGGTGGGGTAGAGAGCCACTGCTGCTTTCTGTACCTAGATAGTCTAGCAGAGGGCAGAGCCAGGCTTTACTGGTGGATGATACTGGAGCTTCTGCTGGTCTGAGCTTCTGCTCATGACCAGCACAGAAGTGAGAACCCCAGTCCACCAAGGGTCACTACAGCAAGTAGTTGCCCAGGAGCAAGCTCTGCAGGTTCTCAGCCCTGAGGCCCCACCTGCAGAAACTGCCATGTCTCATATTACACTGTGGTGACATTATAAGTTCCCTCTAGAGGCCAGTCCCAATCCATGAGAGGCCTCTGGACAGAGCCTGTCCCTCCTTCTCCAATGATCTGGCTCCAGCTGTCAATCCCCACAGCCTCCTGGAGATGGGACAGGTCCTGCCTCAGGTGTTCTAGTTCTGCAGGCTAGGAACCGTTCTGGTTATACTTCTGATCCATATTTTCATGGTAGCCTTGAGGAGCCCTTCCCTGTGCCCCACAAATAGATCCACTGTTGTAACTGCCTCACTGAGGTGGCAAAACTACATAGAAGAACCAAAGCTGTTATTCTCTTCCCGTAAGAAGTCTCAGAGGTGGCCCTCGGAAGGCTGGTCTTGTTGGTGAAGAGCACAACACCTGTGCCTGTCCAGTGCTGTCCTGGGCTTGGTGTCCTCGAGAAGATGGTCTTGGGAACTCGGAACAGGCTGGCACCCTAGGATACACAAGATAAAGTTCCCTCCAAGAGGGTACCTGGGCAAAACAAACTCAGTCGTGGAGGGTGGAGAAGCTCTCCGAATTCCTACCCCCCAACACATTCCTCCAAGATGGGCTCCCACAGGCAAGCCTAGCCATAGATGCGGGCCCTCTCCCACTGGACGGCTACTCTTGCCTTCCAGGGTTTGGGTGCTGCGCCCTCCATCCCCGTGTGGCCGCCCGCCTGCCCGCTAGACACGGGTTACCAAGGGGCCAGGGGTTCGCGCTGCCCAGGAACAGATCAGCCGCTGTCACACGCACAGTGGGTCCGGAGCAGCGCAGTGTGCGGTGGGCAGTGGCTGCCCTGCGCCTGGAGGGGTGGCCGAGCTAGCGAGCGAGCGGGCGGACGGGTGGAGGGGTAGCCCCCCGCCCCAGTTCCCTCCGACTTGAGCGTCCGAGCCACGCCACCCCTGCCTCGCTCCACATCCGAAGTCCTCTGGGGAGGGCAGCTTCGGAAGCGTGCTCCCGCCCGCCAGCTTGGGACCCCTTTGCGTCACCTGCGACCCCGGCGCAGGGCTGTCGGGAGCCCTCGGACCAACTTCAGCAGCGGCCGCGGCCAGCCTTGCGCCCCCGGCAGGCCCTCGTCGCCCCGCCCTGTATGCAAATACAGGGTCTGCAGCCAATGGCCAGGCGAGCCGGGCCCGCCCTGCCGCGCTGTAGCCAGTGGGCGCGGGGCAGGAGAGCAGCGCGGCCCTTCGCGGGCGAGGCCGGCGCGTTCCTTTCTGCACGTCGGCCCGAGGAGGGGCCGCCACCTGCGGGGCGGGGCCTGCGGGGAGCCGCGTGAGGGTGGCGGGCCGGGGTTCCTCCGGCGCTGAGTGGCTCGGCGTCCCCCGCCGGCCGACTGGGGTGGTATGGCCCGGGACAGCCCCACTTCGCGTGCGGTGGTAGGGTCCTGGCTCGCCACGGCACCATCCCCAGACCGCCCGTCTACACCCGCCCAGTGGGACAGCTAGGGGAGGTGGTCCTCTGGCGGCCGGATGGTGGAGCAAGCATGGAGCTGATCCGCCCTAGGGTGTTGGTACTCCCCGGCGGACTCCGCCTTCCGCCTCTCCAACTGCCCCCCCATTCCGTTAGAGGAACACCCCTTCCCAGGAGCCCGCTGCGCTCGGGACGCACGTAGCCTTGGCTGTGACCCGGGAGTGGCTCGGACGCGCCTGGACTTGGCGATCTCTGGGCGCACGTACCGCCTGCGCCGCCCCGCGCCAACTTGGAGAACGCCTAGGGGTCCACCAGGAAGTGGGGGTCAGTCGGCCGGCGAGGAGCTGTCTCTGGCTGTCTGGCTTGTCGGCTGTAGGCAACCCGGGGACCCGGGTCGCTTCCATAGACTGTACCTCTGCAGATGCCTCAAACGCTGGAGGGGGCGTAGCGCGGTGCGCTCAGCTCTTGGGGCTTGTCTCCGACGTTTGCGGAGACGCGTCGAGCCCGAATCTCCTACACCTCCCTCAGTTTGGACATCCCTAGGGAACCCCACTCTTTTTGCCCCAGGCACTTCCAGAGGGCCCCTTTACTCCCAGTAGTCACTCTGATCCTTGGCCCAGGGGCTAGGCTACTCAGCTTCTGTCTCCTTCCTCCTTTCGGCCCTAACTCATCACAGGGCTCTTCTTTCTGCATCCTGCATCCACGCATGCTGTGCTGGATGCTACCACAAACCGCTTAAGCAACTAAATCCTGGAGCCCAGGTACGTGTGTGACCCAGCCAATACCTCAGGAACCTGGAGCCTGGAACACAAATCTAAATGCAGAGTGCCATGGATAGCGTTGTGGTTCTGTGGGCAGGAAAGAAGTCCAGACAAGCCAGGAGCCCTCTCAGTTCTGCTGTGGGCAGAAATTGAGGGCTCAGGTCTACAGGCCATGGACCAGTAGTGGTCTGTAGCCTTGGAATGACTGGGCCACTGGGATAGATGAGCAGGGAACAGAAGGTGAGTAATGGCTTTACTCTCTACTCGCTGCTGCTGCTCACCATTTCAAAGCTATCCTCCAATAACCTCCTGTATAACAAATAACCTACTGCATACCAAGTACACTGTCCCGATCCCCCCGTTGGGAGAATGGTCTTAAACTGATTATTGGTGTGGGTCTTTGTGGGGAGGCTCTAGAGATTCCATTTTTTTTCCTGGGTGAAAGGGAGACATATGCTTTATATGAAAAAGAATAATGAAACTATAAGTCAACTCCAGTAGCACAGGGCATTAGTCTCAGCACTCTGGGAGACTGAGTCAGGAAGATCTTAAGTTTAAGCCCAAACTGAGCAATTTAGTGACAAGGCAAGATCCTATCTCCAAATAAAAATTTAAAAATGGGCTTGGATGTAGTTCAGTGTGAAGGCACTGGATTCAATCTCCAGTACCAAAAATTAAAAAGTTACCCACCAGCCTTTGGCTAATTTTATTGTGTATGGAGAGGTAATAGAAATTGAGCTCAGGATTTTTTCCCTTAGCTACATACTCAGCCCATTTTTAATTTTTTGTTTTTTGTATTATGACAGGGTCCCACTCTGAATTCCAGGCCACTCCTGAATTTACTATGTAGTCCAGGTTAATGTTGAACTCAAGGCAATCCTCCTGTTTCTGACTCCTGAGTGCTGGGATTCCAGGTGTACACTACCACACTTGACTTATTTAGTCCTGGGGATTGAACCAAGAGCCTTGCACTTACTAGGCAAGTGCTTTAACTGCTGAACTATGCCTCTAGTCCTCTTACTTCTTTTTTATTTTATTTTTTGTGGTACTGGGGATTGAACCCACAGCCTTCATTCTTGCTACATACTAAGCCCATTTTTACTTTTGATTTTAAGACACAGTCTCCCTACATCACATGGGAGGAACTCAACTTCAAGCCCAGCCTAGGCAACTTAATGAGATCCTGTCTCAAAATAAACAATGGTCTGGGAGCAGGGCCCAGCAATGTAGGCTAATACCCCATCACTCTGGGAGCTGATACAGGAGAATCCCAGCCTGAGCTGGGACCTTGTGAGACCTTGAGAGAGACCTTGTTTCAAAAACCAAAAATAAATATGGGGGCCTGGAGGAACAGCTCAGTGGTTAAAGCACTTGCCTATTAAGCTCAAGATCCTGGGTTTGATTCCCTAGCACCACATAAATTGGGCATGGTAGTGCACGCCTGTAATTTTCAGTACTTGGGAGTCTGAAGTCAGCCTGGTCTATTCAGGACCAGCCTGGACTACATAGCGAGACCCTGTCTCAAAATAAAAAAGAAAGAAAGAAAGAAAGAAAGAAAGAAAGAAAGAAAGAAAGAAAGAAAGAAAAGAAAAGAAAACATGAGCTGAGAATGTAGCTCAGTATGAAGGCCCTGGAATAGATGACCTGTATCACAAAATAAAAAGGAGCTGAGGTAGGGATGTAGCTCAGGGCGATGACCCTGGGCTCCATTCCTAGTACCAAAAAAAGGAGAAGGAGAAGAAGGAAGAGGAAAAAGAAAAAAAAGGTGGAAATCTTTATATACATTATCTCCATGATTTATAAGGAAAAAGACTGCTTTCTTTTGTTCTGCCTCTCAGATTCAACACAGAAAGACTCCCTTTGGATACAGTTATCTTGAGGGCTTCTCTGGGAAGAAAAAAGCAAAGATGTAGGTCTTCTGCTGTAGTGTGCATAATTATAAAGAAACTATTCTGAGCCAGGTCTGGTGGTACGAGGAGGCTGAGGCAAGGATTGCCAGTTCAATACATAGGATATTTGAGTTAAAAAAAAAAGTTCAAGTCTGGGTTTGGCAATTCAGTCACTTAGCTAAACCCTGTGTCAGAATTAAAAATAAAAATACACTGGGGGTGTAGCTCTGTGCAAAGGCTCTGGGTCAGGTCCCCTGTCTGTCTGTCTGTCTGTCTGTCTGTCTGTCTCTCTCTTTCACACACACACACACACACACACACACACACACACACACACACACAACTTGCCAAGCTCTAAATTCAGTTTTTTTTTCCCAATATCGGGGATTGAACACAGGGCCTTAGCTCTGATCTATATTCCCAGCCCCTCCTTATTATTTATTGGAGGCAGATTCTTGCTAAATTGCTAAACTGGCCAGGTTGGACTCAAAACTTGCAACTCTCTTATCTTACCTTCCCAAAGAGCTGGGATATCCAGGCCTGTGCCAAAGGCCTGGCCAGAATTGTTTTGACATGAACATAAAGAAGTTAAAGACCAAGAAACCCTCTTTTGTGTCTCCTTCCACCTAGTGGAAGCTTTTTTTGAGACAGGGTCTCACTCTATAATCCAGAATGGTCCTCCTCGAAAATACGGCAACCCACCTGCTTTAGCCTCCCAAGTGCTGGGATTACAGGCATGCCTCATCAGGCCCGGTTTGGGTGCTGCTAGGGAACTAGGGAATTGAATACAGGGCCTCTGCTTGCTAAGCAGGCGCTCTAACCATTGTGCTATTTCTTTAGCCCCTGTTTTTCTTTTTTTTGTTTGTTTGTTTGTTTTGTTTTTTGTTTTGGACAGAGTCTTGCTCTGTAGCCCAGGCTGGTTCTGAGCACAGGATGGAGCGCAGGCTGGTCTCAAGCTCCCGAGTGCTGGAATTACAGGTATGCGCCACCACACCTGCTTTATGTTATATTGGGGAGTTGAACTCAGGTACTTAGCACTTGACTTAGCAATTGACCACTGAGCCATTCCTCCAGCCCTTGTTTGTTTTGTTGAAACAGTCTCACTCTGTAGCCCAGGCTGGCCTTAGACTCAAGACAGCTCTCCTTCACTCAGCCTCTCAAATGCTGGGATTACAGGCGTGCGCCACCACACCTGACTTTATGCGATGCTGGCAAATCAAGCTCAGGGCCTTGTGCTTACAAGGCAAGAGCTTTAACCACTGTGCCATTCTTCCAGCCCCCATTTTTATTAGTATGTATTTTTGCAGGAAGTTTTTATCCCCTTGTTTTTAAGAGTACCAGGAACTTTTGTTATCTGTGTCCTTACTTTCCCTAAATAAATATTCTTCTTACAGAAAAAAAAAACCCTAAAGGTCAAGAAAATGTTGTTTCTGGGCTGGAGGAATGGTACAGCAGGGTACAGCAGGGTACAGCAGTTTAGAGCACTTGCCTAATAAGCTGAAGGTACTGAGTTTGATTCCCTAGCACCACATAAACCTGGAATGATAGTGCACACCTGTAATCCCAGCACTTGGGAGGGTAAAGCAAGAGAGTATTGCTATGAGTCTTAGGCCAGGCTGGACTACACAATAAGTTCAGGACCAGCTCTGGACTACATAACAAGACCCTGTCCTCCTCCTCAAAATTCTTTCTGTTTGATAAGGCTCTTCTTGGGGTTCAACAGAAGCTCTGAGCAGTGGAAGCTTACACATTGTCATCTTCCCTCCTTCCACACTACTTTTTTCTTTCTTTCTTTCTTTTTGAGACAGGTCTTGCACAGATTTCTGTTATTTTAAGTCAGGCTTTTTGTTGTCAAAGAGCATGTATACACCTGCCTTCTCTGGTCTGAGAAGGCAGCCCTGCCTGTTTTCTCCCCCAGCTCTGAGAATTTCAACTCTGTTGTCCTCACTCACCCCTTCCACCTGCCCTCACTTCAGCCCCCTTCAAGCATCCAGTCATTTGGGTCTGAGGCCTCCCCGCTACTGAGGATGGGGTGAGGTAGAGCAGAGGGCTAGAGCACTGTGCCTGTGGACAGGCCTAGGAGAGGCTGGCCTGGGCTGGACAGAACAGGGACAGATGCACTCTCCAGTGCATGCCAGGAGCATGCCAGGAACACCAAACGTGTTCCTGTCTTTGCTTGCATGAGGAAGGAGAAGCACATGCCAGAACACACCAGAAACCCGGAGTCTCCACATACAGAACTCTGTGTGTGTGTGTGTGTGTGTGTGTGTGTGTGCGCGCGCGCATGCAAGTGTGCACGTGTGCAGTGGCATTAGCAGTAGGAAGTACTGGAGGGCTGCTCAGTTGTGTGCGTGGAGGTGACAGTATTGATGGGTAAGGGTCTGTGTGGCTGCATGGCATGTGAGCAGATGAACAGCATGGAAACGTGGGAGATGAAAGTGTGTGTCTATGTTCCTGAGAGGTACTCTCTGGGCTCAGTTTAGGTCCAGATTGACCCTGAGTGGTTTCTTGGAGTCCCCTCCCACTTGGAGCATGGGTTGACATAGCCAGGTGGCTTTGAATTGCTTGCTGAGGGAGTGTTATTTATGTCATTTAAAAAATTTCTCTCTCTCTCTCTCTCTCTTTTGTTTTTTTTTTCTTTGAGACAGGGTCTCCCTTTGTAGCCCAGGCTGACCTTGAACTCATGGCAATCCTCCCGCCTTAGATATGTTGTGCTGGGAAATTGAACTCAGGGCCCTGAGCTTGATAGGCAAGTACTTGAACCACTGAGCTGTTCCTCCAGCTCCCCCTGCCTCCCCACCACCTCTCCTTTCTCATAGATGTCATCATGGACCTCTCACTCTGTAGTCCAGGCTGGTCCTGAACTGAATGTGCAACCCGGGCAAGCCTTAAATTTGTGGCAATTCTCTTTCCTCAGCCTTCCCAGGGCTGGGATTACAAGCATGCACACAAATCAAACTCAGGGCTTTGTGCTTGCTTGCTAGGCAAGTGCTCTGTGCTATTCTTCCAGCCCTCCTGTGTTTATTATGGCAGTTTTCCTAGCATACCTGCAGGGAAAACTGGTGGTCTCTTCTTCTCAGGAGCCTCAGAAAGTTTCTGGGTGCCTATGTACGTAATGGTCTTCAGGAGGCAGGCATATTCACCCAGAAAGGCCATTACAAGCAAAACTCTGAGAGGGAGAAACTGATGTCTAGTGCAGGGAGGATATAGGGCAGTTCTCCAGCCCTTCTTTACCATGCTGGAGCATGCACACCCAATCTGGAGCCCTCTCCCATCCTGTTTTGGAATGTGCGAGGAAGAGACCAGCCTGGGCTACAGAGCAAGACCCTTTTGGGACATTCAAATCAAAGCCATATCCATCATTAATATCCACATTTTATAGCTAAGAATGCGAAGGCCCAAACAGAGCAGGAAACTCACTGAGGGCCATGTATGTAATTGATATGAAAACATGTGGGTGATCCTGCAGTTACCCATCTCATCCAGATTCTTTTCTCTGGTCCCAAAGAGAAAAGATTTAAGAAAGATTTATTAGGCAGGGCTCAGAGCATAGTTCAGTGATTAGAGGATAGGAAGTGCAGATCCCCAGGTTCAATTCCCTAGCATCATGTAATAGTTAGGAGGAGTAGAACCCAACTGTAGTCCCATCACTTGGGAGGCCAAGGCAGGAGGAATGCCATGATTTCTAGGCCAGCCTGGGCTATGCTGTGAGTTCAGGACCAGCCTGGACTACAAAGCAAGACCCTATCTCAAAAAAATTTTTTTTTCTGTAGGCAGAAAATTTATTTGTTTAGTGGTACTGGGGTTCAAGCTCAGCTGTTTTCACACTGAGCTATCTCCCCAGCTAAATTTTACTTTTGATGTTTAGACAGAGTCTTACCAGGTTGTCCTGGCTGGGTTTGAACTTGTGATCCTTCTGCCTTTGAGTGCTGGGATTAGAGGCTTGCGCTACAGGGCCTGGTTAAGGCAAAATTATTTATTTATTTTACACAGGGTCTTATTCTCTAGTCCAGGATTGTCCTGAACTCACTAAGTAACCTCAACCTTCCATGTGTGTGCTAGCAGGCCCAGTTTATGTGATGCTAGGGAATCAAACTCAGCTTTGCCCTTGCCAGGCAAGCCCTCTAACCACTGTGCTATTCCTCCAGCCCCCTAGGCAGAAATTTAAAGTACACAGCCCAAATAGAGTATGGGCACTTATGAGGTAGAAAAAGAAGAGTGCTGGGGGCAGGAGGAATGGCTCCGCAGTTATAAGCACTTACCTAGCAAGAACTAAGTTAAGTGCCAAGTACCCGAGTTTGATTCCTGAGCACCACATAAACTGGGCATGTAATCACAGCACTGGGGAGGCTGAGACAGAAGGATTGCTGTAAATCCAAGGCCAGCCTGGGCTCCGTTGTGAGTTCGTGACCAGCCTGGACTACAGAGTGAGACTCTGTCTCAAAAAAAAAAAAAAAAAAAAAGGAAGAAAGAAAGAAAGAAGAATGCTGTCTGTAGCTAGAGCTGGATATACTTATGGTGGACACCTATGGGACTTGTATATCCTGAAACTAGTGACCCACTTTGCAAATGAAAGGCTGTGATCCTGCCAGGGTAAGAGTGATGGTGGCCCACTCATGGATGGTAGCCACCAGAGAGGGAAAGACCAGAGGAGGGCTGGAAGAAGAGCACAGCTATCACAGGGTTTGCCTAGCAAGCTGAAGGCCCCGAGTTCAATCAATTCTCCATCACTACATAAACTAGGCATGGTGGGGCACACACCTATGTCATGGAGAACAATGTTAGAACGATGTTAGAACTCATGAGCCCTTGCAGGACAGGAAGATGCACTGGACAAGAGAACCTGCAAGAGCTTTCCTTTATATCTAATGTCTGAGCATACTCATTCCTTTAGGGGCTCCATATTTTTGACGCCTTTGACAAGGGAACAAAACTGGCTAGAATATTCATGTACGGGGCTGGAGGAACGGCTCAGTGGTTAAAGCACTTGACTTAGCAAGTGCTAAGTCAAGTGCTAAGTACCCGAGTTCGATTCCCCAGCACCACATAAGCTGGGTGTGGTGGTGCACACCTGTAATCCTAGCACTCGGGAGACTGAGGCAGGAGGATTGTCGCAAGGCCAGCCTGGGCTCCATAGTGAGTTCAGGACCAGCCTGGACTATGGAGTGAGACCTTGTCCAAAAAAAAAAAAAAAGACTATTCATGTACAAGGTCACAGTAACTTTAAGGCTATGTGATGCTAACGATTTGTACATTCTAGTTTGTAACTCTGAGACACATTTTTTTTTTTTGAGACAGGGTCCCCCTCTATAGCCCAGACTGGTTCTGAACTCACTATGGAGCCCAGCCTGGCCTTGAACTCATGGCAGTCCTGTTTCAGCCTCCAGAGTTTGGGATTATGGTCATACACCACCACAACCTCGTTTATGTGGTCCTGGGAAATCGAACTCGGGTATTTAGCTCTACCTCTGAGCCATTCCTCCAGCCCCTCTGAGACACATTATTAAGTAAACACTGTCAAATACTTACTCCTGTACTATTTAACCATATTGTCTATCTAAGTTATCATTGGGACTGCTAAATTCTTTTTTTTTTTCCTCACTCTGTAGCCCAGGCTGCTCCTGAACTCATTATGTAGCTTAGGCTAGCCTTGGACTCAAGGCAGTCCTCCTGCCTCAGCCTCCCAAAGTGCTGGGATTACAGGCATGTGCCACCACACCCAGTTTATGTGGTGCAGGGGAGTCAAACTCAGGGTTTTACGTGTGCTAGACAAGTGCTCTAACCACTGTGCAATTCCTCCAGTCCCTGCTAAGTTCTTTTTTTACAGCTTCCATTTATCTCAGAGTACAGACTCCAAAATCTATATGCAGTTTCCACGTTCAAGTATAAAAGTTGGTTTCAGGACCACACCAGGTTGCTGTAGTATTAATACTGCTGTAGTGCCTAATGGGTGTCCCAGCCCTGTGTAGGCTGCTATGGTGGCCACAACACAGGGTTTGTGAACAATTTGCCTACCACTGTACTTGCTCCCTGTTCAATCTGGACACTGCCCCATAGTCAAGGTAGAAACCGTGAAATCAGGCATGAGCCTTCCTGACTGAAGTAGTACTCTCATGTATCAGAAATCCATTTCTTCATCATTAATTAAATGAAGTTTTCAAAAGTCACCAACACTGCCTCAGACCATCTTGTGGTTGATTCTTGTTCATTGTGGGATTCCAGTCCTGCTTGTGCAGGTATATAGACACAAAATTATCTGCTTTCTGCCTCAGGTTTTTGTTTTGTTTTGTTCTGTACAAGGTCTCACTATGTAGCCCAGATTAGTCTTAGGCTCAGGGCAGTCCTCCTGTGCTGGGATTTCAGGCGTGTGCCTACATGCCCAGTTTCCAAACTCAGGGCCTTGTGCTTGCAAGGCAAATGCTTCAACCACGGTGCCATTCCTCCAGCCCCTCGGTCTCAGGTTCCGGTAACCTGGCTTGGTGTCCACATTGGCTAGGCAGTTACAGCAGAAGCTGTCAAAAAGGTCCCGGCTCCTCATGAGTCCAAGGCCAGCCTGGGCTCCATAGTGAATTCAGGACCAGCATGGGCTACAGAGCAAAACCCTGTCTCAAAAAAAAAAAAAAAAAAAAAAAAGGTCTCGGGTCCTGAGCTGCTTCACCATGAGCTGTGGGGAGCCAGGAGGCAGCGAGGCTGGGTTGATGGGACCACTACCACCGCCAGCTCCTGTCCTGTAGCTGTTCCCTCCAAAGTTGGCCCGCTCCTTTGCCTCCCAACACACTCGTTCCGGGCCGTGACCCCGGGCCGGTGAGAGAATCCCAGTGCGGCTTCTTTTCCCAAATAGAGGGGCTGGGTTATGGAGAGGAGGCACAGGGCCCCACAGAGGCAGAGACAGAGGTGCTGGTGGTGGCGACCCCGGGGGTGGTGGTGGCAGCAATGGTAGTATCAGTCCAGCCCCCCAATTTTTATTTTTCAACAGGGTATCACAAAGTTGGCCAGGCTGAGCTTGACCTTGCAATATTCTTGCCTCAGCCTCCCAAATTGTTGGAGTTAACGTCCTGCGCCACCAGGCCCCCTCTCCCCCCAAAAAAGACAATTTCAAAACGATAGTTTTCCTTGTCTCACTCCTACCCCTCTTCATTAAACTTCCTATGTTATTCCCATGTCCAGGAACTCCTCAGAACCTCATGAACGTGGGCAAGCCCACCCAGTTTCCTGACCCTTACTCCACTCGCTTTTTTTTTTTTTTTTTTTTTGAGACAGGGTCTGGCTCTGTGGCCCAGGCTGGTCCTAAGCTCACTATAGAGCCCTTGGACTCAAGTCAATCCTCCTGTCTCAGCCTCTGGAGTGGTGCTGGAATTATAGGCATGCGCCACCACGCCCAGCTGTGCTAGGGAACCGAACTCGGGACTTGAGTTATCGCTTCCTAGGCAAGCGCTCCGCCACCTCCCCCCCACCCCCTCCCTCCCCCGGTGCTGGACAGAATGTAGGGATGCGCACTGCTAGGCAAGCATTTACTACTGAGCTCTATAGCTCCAGCCCATTCCCTCCTTGTGTTACATCATTCTCCACCATGCCATATACTTGAGATCTCTACAGCACTCATGATTTCTTTTTTCCTCCCAGGGCAGAAGGGGACCAGGGCAAGCAACTAGTTCTCTACGTGCTCTAGAACCAGCCTACAGTGTCCATCCTAGGCTTTGTGCATGTTTCTTGGATGGAATGCCCTCCAAAAACTGTTTGCAGCAGACTACAGAAAACAACCTGGGCTGGAGGAATGTCACAGTGGCTAAAGCGCTCGCTTTAGAACCTTTAGTTCTATTCCCCAGCACCACATAAAGCTGGGGGTGGGGGTGCACACTTGTAATCCTAGCACTTGGGAGGCTGAGGCAGGCGGATTGTCCTGAGTCCAAAGCCAGCCTGGGCTACACCAGTGAGTTCAGGACCAACCTGGCCTACAGACCCTGACTCAAAAAAAGAGAAGAAAAGAAAGAAAAGAAGAGAAGAGAAAAGAAAGAAAAGGAAAGGAAGGAAAAAAGAAAAGAAGGAAAGAAGGAAAGAAAGAAAGAAAGAAAGAAAGAAAGAAAGAAAGAAAGAAAGAAAGAAAGAAAGAAAGAAAGAAAGAAAGAAAGAAAGAAAGAAAGAAAGAAAGAAGAAAGAAAAACAACCTCCACCCTACGTACTCCCGAGACTTACGCTCTCAGGTGGGAGGGCCTGGAAGGGCCAGAGGCGTCCGATCCCTGGCTGGGGGCGGAACTCGGACTGTTGCAGGCTGCTCCCATTGGCTCTGGACAGTGGACGGAGATTCGGACTGCACTACCTGCACCGGCAGGGGCCTTCTCTGGGCAAGCGAGCTGGTGAGGGTTTAAGCAACACAAATTCTTACAGGAAAATGGCCTTGATGAATGGAAATCCTTCATAAAACAATGTTTTTTAATAGGAATATCAGTTTCAAGCCTATATAAGCCCGACCACAGTTTTTCCCCCCACACCCGTCCCAGTGGTTACAACTAACAGGCGGGGCGGAGGACCCCGGAAGCCGGCCTTGGACACTTCCGGGTCGAGTAGCGTGCGGCGACGGTGGCGGGGGTGTTTGGGCCTACTCGTGGTCTCCTTCAGTCGCTAGCAGGACTGCTTTGGAGCGCCCGGAAGGCGCGAGGTTCCTTGGTACGTGTGGTGACCACGCCAGTTTGTGATTGCCGCCGCGCGCGAAGCGCCGGGCGCCCGTGAGCACCGATCGCTTTGTCTTTGGCCTGCGGGCGGGCGAGGCCTCCACGGCTCTAGCTGTGGTCTGGGAGGGCGGGAGGAATCTCGGGGCTCTGGGAGAGTGCGCCAGGCCTCGCGCGACCCCCAGGACCCCCCGCCGCTGCCTGAAGAACCGAGGCCCGGGTCAGATGTCTGAACCGGCCGCCCTGGGGTTCCCGGCATGCGGGGAACTTGGAGGTGTGCCTAACTTTTGGCTTGGTGACGCTCCGGTTCCTTATGTGCTGCTCCGAAATGTTTGTGGGAAAGATGCGGTTCTTTGTTGCCTTGTTCCCAGCTCCTGGTTGTCATCGGCTTGATCGGCATAGTCAGTCCTTGTTCAGGCCTGAGGTTAACGGCATGGTTTTGACGTTTCTTAGGTTAGTAGTCTTCATAGCCAGCTCTTACGAGTAAGATGCTGTCTTTGGTGTTTTTCAGAAGAGTTGATCAGAGCCCGGAAAGATTAAGTTGCCAGTGATAAAAAGCGTCGGCGTGGCAGGGCCAGCGCTGCCACTTCAAGCCCTCTGTCTTACTTTCATCATTCTCCCTTCAGCGGTCATACCGTGGTCTCCTCCAGAATGTGTGTTCTTGTTTTTACAGCAGAGAATGGTAGTCTACCCAGTGTGCCACATTTTGGCCAGAGGTTGCCTGGGCAGGCTTTCAGGCTGAGGTGGAACTTGTCACACCTTTTCTCTGTCCTAGGCCACCCCGTGTTCTAATGTGAAGACTGTCCAGTGAGAATAATAGCATCTGAACCCCTCAGCACTGTTTTTCTCCGTGGACAGGCCATGATGCCATGGTTGGCCTTGGTTCACTCAGTAGTTCTGTAGCTTCAGATGCATTTCAGCCCAGCAGGGGCCTTTGTGGGCACTAAGGTTTTGACTTTAATGAAATTACAATTTTTAAATCTCTTTGTATCTTTTATGGCAGGTAATGGATGAAGAATGATAGTCTACCCTAATGAAGTTGCACTTAAAGCAGGCTTGCTTAGTGCCTGGAGGGACACCCAGGTTCTGTCTTATACCATTTACCACTGTGGTACAGTGACAGTTACCACTCACCAGTGACTGGGGTGTGAGGTGCAAGTGTGCACACAGCTTCTGGTTCCATGGGGCCACAGCTGCTGTACACCAGAGACCCTTGCAGTTACTTAGTAACAGTAACATTGCAAGTGCATTGTTTCCCTGGAATTTGAGTGCTTCTGGTTTTCTTTTGTTTTACTCCCTCACCCTGCAAACACCTACTTCTCAAAATCTGGAGGCCAAGCAGAAGTCACAGCAGCCCCCTGCCTCACCATTCAGAGGTTTACTACCATTTCTTCCGAGGGCAACTAGCAGGCAAGAATGGCTTCCTGGCTAGAGGTGGGGGTGGCATGCCAGGATGAGCATGCCCAAGTTGGGTTGCTGGTAGGAACAGAAGTCCTAAGCTAGAAGTTTTCATTAATACAGTGCTCTAATGGTATCTTGGTGGAAGAAGAGACTAGGGGTGTCAGATTGTGGTCTTGTCCCGACTGCTGCTCTGGAGGTACCTTTGTAGGCTACCTAGTTTCTTTTTCTCCTCTCCAGCAGACATCAGTTGCTGCTGGCAGTTGTGTTGTCTAATGATCCAGGAAGGGGAGTTACTCAGCCTCCCATAATTCATACTGCCTGCTGTCATGGTAGAGAGCTGTGGGGCTTTTGGGAATTTTTTTTTTTTTTTTTGTTGGTTATAGTAGAGGGTACAGAGACCCTCAAGACTTAATACCAGGTGGAAGACTTATGGAGCCTAAACACACTTCTCAGCTGATTATCTGCGGCATGCTCTCTTGCAGTGACACCTGTTGTTGCCTCACTCTTCCTCCCTGGGTTCCTGGTGTCTGAGGCAGGCCTTGCCACCACTGCCCCTTTTAGTGGGCCTCCAACACACTGCATTAAAGTAGAAGCCAGGGTTGCCTGGCAGGTTTTCCAGCTGAGATGGCACAAGGGTGGCCTATTGGTCTCTACTCAGCTGACCACTGTTACTATTCCTCTTGAGAGATGCTTCCCCCACGGGTTACTTTACTGACAGTAAGGAAGTTGTGTGTTCATATATTGTATTTGTGAAACATGTTATCACAGTGAGTTGAGTAGCACGTCATACCCTAGGACTGCCCAGCCTCTATCCTGTCTTCCCCTTGGTATTCTCAGGAGATTACATTTCCTGATGCCTTTGAAGTGTTCCTTGATGGATTCATGTGTGTGTTTACCTCCATCCCTGAGCTGTGTTTCTCTAGGAGAGATTGTTCCCTTTGTATTGCACACAGTTGGGGCAGAATAGGCACTGGAGCAGGTGCACCAGATGATGTGGTGCTCAGTTAGGGGAGGAAGCTCACCTGTGGCCAAAGACTTAACCAGAGTTGTGGTCACTCCTAGGTCTCTTCTCAGTGCACCCCACAGAACAGGCAGCCCTTTTGGGTGGACCATGGCACTGTCTCTGCATTTATCTATATGTCCTCCCAAAGTCAGTGTTTCTATTTCTAGCAGGGATCTGTGGCCAGGACTCTGCGAAGTTGTTTAGTTTCACTCACCACAGAGTGAAAACTCTTGTGGGGACTGTGACCTATTATCTTAACCATAGAGTAGTACAGGAAAGATTAATAATTCAGGGCCAGGAGTGGTAGCATTCCTGTAATCCCAGCACTCTTGGAGGCTGAGGCAGGAGGATTTTATATTGTAGCCCAGCACCTAAGCAAGACCATGTCTCAAAAAGGGCTAGTGGTGTATCCCAGTGTGAAGGCCCTGGATTCAATTCCTAGTTCTGCATTGATGATGGTAATAATGCAATTTAGCAAAAGCATTTCTCTACTTAAATTTCCAGGGAGTATCAACACATGGCCAATGACAGTTTCCTTAAGTTAATATGTCCTCACTGTTTAGAAAACATCAGTTATAAGCCAGGCCTGGTGGCACATGCCCAATAATTCCAGCATTCTGGGAGCTGAAGCAGGAGATCTCAAGTTTGAGTGCACTTGGGCTACTTGGTGACCTATAGCAAGATGAACTTCGGCTACAATCTGCAGCTTTGTAGTGCTTTGTCACATGTGGGGGCTGGCAGTCATGGTCTTCTTGTCAGCCCTGGTCCTCTTGTCAGCCCTGGTCCCATAGGACAATGTCTTGGGAGGTAGCAGCTCTCCCCAGCCCACGTGCATGTGATCTCTGAGGTGTGGGGGAGAGGAGGAAGCTTGTGCTTCTGATACCCAGGAATGAGGTCCTGAGCTTAAGCTACTCCCTCCCTCCTTCCCCTGTGTGTGTGGTCTTTCTGCTGGCTGTGGGTGGAGACTGGACTTAGTGGAAGGTACATGTTTGTTGGAGTGGGCTTTAATGCTTTTGTGAGTGCCTAAATGAATTCCTTTCAAGTGATGTGTATTCACCACTTAGGCCCTTCTGGTGGCCAGCCTTCAGTTGAAAAGCTCAGCTCTGCTTCAACTCAAGATAAATTCATTTATTTCTGGTATTCCTTAGGAGTGCTTATGCAAAAACAATAAATAGTAATCAGTGTTTTTTATTTGTATGATTGGGGTTGTACAGTATATGTGTGTCTTGACCTTTCTCTTGCACAGAAATGTTTATGACACCAGAGATGTGTTTACCTGTCATTCTTTCAGGGCTCGGCTACTTGTGACAGTTTGAGAATTCCCTGGCTCTGGTCTCTTTCAGGGCTGAACTCCAATGTGTAGCAATGGATGAAGACAACCTGGATGAGGTCATGGCCCGAAGCCCAGGACCAGAAGGATGCCCCGTTGTTGGCTCTGCAGACGTGGCCAGTGGTTCTGGTGAGCTGTGTCTAATGCTGGGAGTGGATCTTTGAAGAAACGGGTCCCTGGTGTTTTCCGCAGCCCATCAGCTCCTGTTGGGAGGCTTTGTGTCAGTTTTCAGATTTCAGCCCCCCCCGGGTTACTGAGGATGGAGTCCAGGGCCTTAACACTGAACTGCTCCCAACCCTTTTTGTTTTTTTACTTTTGAGATGGGGTCTCACTAAGTTCATAACTAGGCTAGGCTTGAACTTACAGTCCTTCTGCCTCAGCCTCCCAGAATTCTGGAATGCCTGTGCCACTGATCCTGGCTTTCAGATTTCAACCTTTTTTTAAAAAAATTATTCTTTGGCATGCACAAGGCCTTGAGTTTTATTTCTTCAGCAGCATGTAAAAATTAACTTGGCCTGGTGGCTCATGTCTATAATCCTAGCACTGCGGAGGCTGAGGTGGTAGAATTGCCATGAGTTTGAGGCCAGGTTCTACTACATACTAAATTCAGAACCTAGCGTGGATTACAGAGCAAGACTCCTGTCACAAAAAAAAAATTTTTTTTTGACTTTAAATTGTAGATTATAGTACATTCTTTCCTTTTGTCTTTCTTTGTTTTATTTCTGTTCTGTTTATTTATTTAGTATTAGGGTTCAAGACTAGAACCTTTATACTGAGCTACATCTCAAGCCTTTATTTTTGGAGACAGGATCTCATTCTATAGTCCAAGCTGGTCTTGAACTCATTGTATAGGCCAGGCTGCCTACCAAGTCTAGCTATTTTTGTTATTTTGAGATGGAGTCTTACTATGCTACCCAGGCAGGCATTCAACTCTTGGGCTCAAGCAAGCAAATTTTCCCAGTCTTCCTGGCTCAGTCTCCTAAGTAGTTGAAACCATAGACATATATACCACCTACCACCTTGCCCAACCTTTTTTTTTTTTTTTTTTTTTGAGACAAAGTCTGGCTCTGTAATTCGGGCTGGTCCTGAACTTATTTGTAGCCCAGGCTGGCCCAGAGCACATGGCAGTCCTCTTGTCTCAGCCTCCGAAGTACTGGGATTACAGGTGTGTGCCATCACAGTTGGCTTTTGTGGTGCTGGGGAATTGTCGTGCTTGCTAGGTGAGTGCTTTAACTGCTGAGCTACTCCCCAGCCCCATCTTTTGTATTATTTTTAATGCAACCATCACAAATATAGCATAAAAGCTATCCTTTTATCACTTCATCTGTCTCCACTAGTCCTACCTCATCAGCCCTGGGGAGCCTGGTAGCTCTTTGACAGGCATCCATCTAAATTCCCTGCGCATCTGCAGAGCAGCCATGGCTATGTGGTGCCTCAGTTATGATACTGTTTTGGGGTGTCTCTGCTTTTATCCTTGGTGATCTAGAAGAGACCAGTGATGGTCACAGTGGGGACTCTGAGGATGACATTGGCAGTGAGAATGGAGAAGGCACAGGTGGAGAGGATGAAGAGGGACCATCTGAAGAGGAAGACCCAGAAGACAGATCTGGTAAGGTTATTGTAGTTAGTGGTTGCTTTGAGTCTTTTCTTGATTGTTAAAACATCTACAGCTAGCCTGACTGCTGTGGAGAAAGCCTTCATGTCTGGCCACTTCCTAACTCATACCTTTTGGCATTCACCTGTTCTGGACATTGGTTTGTTCTTGGTGCATTCTTTCATAGTTAATTTGATCACTCACAGGTCTTTTTGCTGTTGGGAGCAGAAAACTGAAATTTCTAAGAACATTAAGTAACCAGAACTGTGGGTTAATGTGACTAGCTCATGATTTCCGGTACGACGAGCAGAAGTACTGTCAACTTCTGAACCATTCCCATGGGGCCTATCTGCCATTATCTTCAGGTGTTAGACAGCTACCATTCTTCAAGGATTGCCTCTTCTGGGAACCTGACCAGAGGATGGGTACATTGGCATGGCCATCCTATGGTTCATTCTCTGTTTGTTCTGTCTGGAGCTGAGAGTGTAGCAGGCACATCTTGTAGTTTTATTACAAAACTCTCAGCTAGGCCTGGTGGCACAGGCCAGTAATCTCAGCACTATGGGAGGATAAGGCAAGAGGATCATATGTTATCAGCCCAACCTGGGCAACTTAGTTAGTAACTTAGTGAGACTGTGTCTCAAAATAAAACTAAAAAGTAGACTGGGGATGTAGCATAGTGCAAAGGCCCTGGGTTCCATCCCCAGGAAAGAAAGAAAAACTAAAAAAAGAAGAAAGTCCTAGCCATTTATAGAACTTGAGGTTTGTACTGTGAACTCTTTTGCAGGGAATAGAGCTCGCAAGGGAGATTTGCTCTGGGATGACTGGTGGTGCTTTTTTCCTTGACTGTTGTGGCCACCCTGGCCTGTGCAGAGCCTGTGAGATCTGTCTGAGTTATTCATTGCTAGGACAAAATACCTGACATCCATAATTTAAGGGAGAAAAGATTTATTTAGTACATAGTTTCAGAAATTCTCAGTCTGTTCATGCGCAGCCACCAACAGTGGAAGCACATGGCAGAGGTTGGAGAGCTTCTTACCCCATTATAGACTGAAAGCCAAATGAGACAGAAGCCAGGTGAGTCTGGAGACTCAGGCAAGGCTAAGAGCTTTTCCAGGAAGAAACTGATAATGTTTCTTCTTTCTTCCTTTACTTGGTTCTAGTTGCCAGTTGGGCCCTTCTTTCCAGGGTAGGTATCCCTTCCTCAGTTCCTGGCCAACAAGTCAAATACCTGAAAGCTCTGCCCTGGGCACCACCCTCCCCCACCTCTCAGTCTTAACAAATTGACACAGTCTTACCAGTTGAAACCCCAAACATGCACCCCATGCTTCCAGCCAGCCCTTACCTTCCAACAGCACACAGTTGGATAGTTATCCCACTACAACCAAATACATGAGGTTTGCGGGGAACCCCTCACTTACAAACCATATCGAAGATCTCTAAGCAGGTTCCCTTAGCTCAGCTCAGCTGCAGCTGCTTTCCTCAGGAGAAAGGCTTTAGCCAGCTAAAAGTTTAGCTCCCTGCTACTGTGCTTTTGATGTTATCCTTTGGCCAGGCAGTTGTGGTCCCAAAGTCCTTCCATGATTTGTATTTCACTCTTTCAAGATGACCCTTAAAAGGGCTGGAGGAATAACCCAGTGGTTCCCTAGGACCACATAGGCCAGGTGTGGTGGCACATGCCTGTAATCCCAGCACTCGGGAGGCTGAAGAAGGAGCATTGCTGTGTGTTGGAGGCCAGCCTGCACTACATAATGAGACCATGAGAAAGCAGTTAAATAGTCTGGAAAGGTAACCCTCAAATTTGGGACAGTATTCACAAAGGAATGGGATTTACACAAAGGGATGTGAGGCCCCAAGTTTGTATGCTAGCTGCCTTGCAGCCTTTAGATTAGATTTTCAGTTCAGAGCATGTGTTGAAGTTTGTGTCCTGAGTTAAAGCTCACAGATGTGGCTCTTGTGCCTTTTTTCAAAATTGAGTTGGGGCTTGTCCTGTCAAAGCAGGTCATGAATGATGCTGCCAGGGCTAAGGGCAGTAGGTGATACCTGTCCTACTATCTATTCTCAGGTTACTCTTTGTCATCTATTCCTCAGGTTTTGAGGACCTATTGGATGCTCAGGACTCAAAGGGGTAGAATGAAGGCAAGGCCAGCCCAGCCAGGCTCCCTGCTCTCCCAGAGCTCTCCATGTAGCAACAGAGGCATGTTGTAGAACAGCAATCAGGGTGTGTGGAAGCTGGGCATGGTTTCTCATTCCTGTAATCCCAGCAACTTGGGAGGCTGAGGCAGGATGGCTGTGAGTCCAAGGCAAGTTCAGGACTAGCCTGGGCACAAAGTGAGATCCTATCTCCAAAAAATTAAAAAAATAAAAACCAGGGTGCCTGATATATAGGTGTCAGAAATGGATAGGTGTCAGGAGGGAAAGATCCCGGGCCCCAAGGGGTAAGAAGAAAATTCCAGTGAAAGATATATCTAGGCTGTAGTCTGAAAGAATGGAAAAACAGGTCAGGCAGTGGTGGACACAGGGCCAGAGGTAGAGTTGTTGAGATAGTAGTGCCAGGAAAGAAGGGGATCCTATGCCAACAACAACACGGTAGCCAGTGTGAGACACAGCAAAAGTTAGAGAATCCCTCAAGAGCCTTCTGCATCTTTTTCTTTTTGGAGACAAGGTCTCGCTCTGAAGTCCAGGCTATAGCCTAAACAGGCTACAGGTCCTGAATTCACTGCATAGCCCAGGCTGGCCTCAAATTTAGGCAGTCCTCCTATCTCAGCCTCCATAGTGCTGGGATTACAGGCGTGTACCACCATGCCCAGCGTATATGAGCTGAAGTGTTTAACACCAGGCCTTGAGCTTTGCCAAGCAAGCACATTACTACTGAACTGTTTTTCCAGTTACAGCTTCTGCATCTTTAGGGGCCAAAACACCTTTTTTCCCCCTTTAATTGATATGTATAAGTGTGAAACTTAGAGTTCACAGTGATCTTGAGCATTTTGTGCACATACATATCATGGCAAAATTACAGATTTTTCCCCTTTCTCCTTTTGACCCTCTCTCCACCCGCCTCCCTACTTCCCATTATTTCCCACATTAAATTCCATGAAGTAATTGCAATGTAAGTTTCTCATATCAGAGAAAAATTATATTTCACCTTTTTCTTCTGACTCACTTCACTAAGCATGATGGTCTCAGGTTGCCTCCATTTATCTACAAAAGCCTCCGACCTATCTGTCTTTATAGATGAGTAGTATTCCGTTGTGTATACATACCACAGCTTGTGTATCCGTTGGTCTGTTGATGCCCAGACTCCTTTCTGCGGGCAGCCTGTTCCTACCCTGCCTGTTGATTTTCCTGCCCTGCCTTCTATGCACAGAGGCCACTTGCATTTATTGCTCTTTGTTGTGGTTCCAACTTTACTTCTCTTCAAATCTCATTTTGAGAGAGGAGAACCGAGCACTCTGACCACTGCCTCACCTGCAACACCAGACAGTATGGTGATTGCTGTGTGTGCACGGTGAACACACTGTCATTCACAATCGCTCTACTCCAAGACAGCCTTGCCTGATTCACTTGCCAGCTTTGTGTTCTTTCATAGTGGTTACCATGTGAGGCCTACCCTTCTTGGAGACTTTGCCTTGGTGGTGCTGGACTTCTTAGGTTGGCTGATTATTGCCCCACTGGGACCAGCCCTTTTGTGCCCCTTCCTTGATGTGGTGTCCCACTTGTCTAGAATGTTCGTTAGCAGCCTCAGTGAGAGTAGAGCAAGGGATACTGCTCAGGGCCTTGTCTACCTATACTCGTCTTTGTCCATCTTTGCTAAGGGTTGTTGTCCTGTCAAGTGTTCAGATACTTCTATGTGAGTGTGGCACTACATGGAGCCACTGTATGATCTAGGGGCAGCTAGTCTGTCTTCCTGATGACATAGTAAGAGTCAGATAACCTGATGTCTTCCTCCTGCTGCCCCACGGGCCTTTAGTCAAGAAGGAAAGCTGACCTGAGTTGCTATTCCACTATCTGCTTGCCATCTTTCAGAGGTCTGTGTATTTCTCTTCTTCCTTTTTTTTAAATTTTTTTTAAATTTTTTTTATTTTTTTGGTAACAGGATTTTGCTCTCTAGTCCAGGCTGGTCCTGAACTAGTATCTAGCCCATGCCAACCTTGGACTCACAGCAGTCCTCCTGCCTCAGCATCCCAAGTGCTGGTATTACAGGCATCTCCCAACACACCTGGCTTATGTCGTGCTGGGGAATCAAATTCAAGTACTTAGCACTTGCTGGGCTTTGTATTGGTTTGGGTTCTTCAAAAAGGCAGAATTTACAGATTTTATAACAAAAAGGATCTATTCGGCTTATACATCCGAGAATAGAGATAGTCCAGGATGGAGGCAGGCATGTACAAGAGCTGGAATGTCCGATGGCTGCTCAGCTGTGAGGTTGAACCTCCTGTCCAGAACTGCAGGACAGCCAATGAGATCTGCTGCAGATCTTGGTTGTTTGAGGAACAGTGGCGAAGACTGGAGCCTGAAGATCAGCGACTGAAGATCAGCAACAATGGGCAGACAGGTCGAGTAGAGACTGGAACGAATCTGTGACAAAGGTCTGCGGTGTCTGTAGACAATTGCAAAAGCGAGAGCTTTCCCAGAGGAAGAAGCTGTAACAATCTTTCTTCTTCCTTCCTTTTATACCAGTTGAGTTCCAGCTGGGCCTCCCACATCTGGGTGGTGGTCTTCCCTCGTTCACTGGCCCACAAATCACTTACACTCTAATCTAGGCTGGTTCTCAATTCCCAATGTACACCTGGTTTCCAAACCCTAATCTAGATGTGGTTTCTGATTGCCTCAAGTCGACATAATCTCTCCGACAGTCACAGACTTTAGCTGCTATTTCTCCCAACCCTGCAACCCTGGGTATCTCTTTTATTAGTTTTTCCTTTCTGTGTAACAAGTCATCATGAGTTCAGCAAGTTAGAGTAGTGCATTTATTATCTTGGTGTTTGATGGATCAGAGTCCAAGTACAGTGTCCACTACTTAGGTTTCACTGGGTGACCTCAAGTTATTATCTGTGTTGCACTTCCCTTCTGAGTATAGGGTTCTCTTCCAAGCTGTCTATTGACAGAGTCTAGTTGAAGGGCCAAAGCCCCTCTTTTGTGGCTGACTGTTGGCAGGACTCTTCTTACCTCCAGGGATTGACCACTGCCTGATGAGAGCACAGCCTGAGCTGTCTGCATCCTTTCATCTCTGCAGGAATGTGCCTGACGTCTCTTTCTCCGTGTCATTGAAAAAACTGCTTCAAAATAGTTTATCTGGTGGGATTGGTTGGCTGGAAGTAATTTATCACCCTTTAGCAGTAACAGCAAGGCCAGGGGAAGGTCATCCCAGTACTACCACTGGCCCCTCCCACAAGGGCCAGAGTCCAATGAGAACCTGCTTCTCTGGTCCACATAAACTTAAGTTCTTCGTGTATGTTATTTTGATGGAGTGTGAGAGGAAGAGACAATAAATATGTGAGTTAACTATTGACTGTATATTCTAAAAGCATATTGTTTTTCTGTTGATCTGGTCATGCCACTCGGAAATAGTCTAGATCTTTCTAATATATGGCATAAAAAAAAAATAATTTGGAACTGGAGGAATAGCTCAACGGGTAAAGCACTTGCCTAGCAATTGCTGAGTACCAAGTTCTATTCCAGCACCAATAAAGCTAGGAGTGGTGGCGCACACCTGTAGTCTCAACACTTGGAAGGCTGAGACAGGAGGATTGCTGTGAATTCGAGGCCAGTCTGGGCTATATAATGAGCTCAGAACCAGTCTGGACTACACAGAAGACTCTCTCAAAATAAAAAAGAAAAAATGATTGCATGAAAGTAGAAGAGGTGCTATTAGACAAGGGGAAGGGAGTGTAAAGAAGATAAATGTGGGGATGGATATGGTCAAAATGTTACATGCATGTTTGAAAATATCACATTGAAACCCAATACTTTGTAAAATTAATAAGCACTAATAAAAATGTATATAAAAAGTGGTGGGGCAGCCAGTGGCCCACTTAGGAATCTCTGCTCTCTGTATCCTACAATGAAGAGGAAGAAGAGGCGCAAGAAGAAAGTCTCATCTGAAGGCAGATGGTTTGTTGTCTTGGTTATTTTATTTATTTATTTATTTATTTATTTATTTTTCAGACAGTCCTGCTCTGTAGTCCAGGCTAGTCCTGAACTCACTGTATAGTACAGTGAACGCACAGCAGTCCTCTTGCGTCAGCCTCCAAGTGCTGGTATTATAGGTGTGTGCCACCATGCCCAGCTTGTGTGGTACTGGGGAATCAAACTCAGGCCTTGTGCTTGTTAGACAAGCATTCTGACTGCTGTGCTACTTCTCTAGCCCCTGTTGTCTTGTGTTTTGAGAAAGAAGTGTTACAGAGATATGCAGCTATGTGGGGCCTGCTGTCTTGAGGGGCACATTCTGAGGTCGGCAGTTAACCCTGTCTTCTCTGAGGCCCATGCTGGCCCCTGGAGACTACCTTCCTTCATGGGAACTTTGCTTTCACTCAGATACTCTGATTAGAGGAGCTGCTGTGGCTACTCACTCAAAATCATTGTCCTCTTAGCTCGAAAGAGATGTGGTTGGAGAGGCTTCAGGTGAGGAATGATGGTGGCCACAGCTCGCAGAGCTGCAGAGTTCTCAGTATGTGGCCTTGTAGGTGGACAGAGGTATGGCAAACGAGGAGTATGGACTCCAAATGGAGGCCTCTTCCTTCGTATATCCTGTGCCGCCTCGTGACCAAGACTCCCATTCACATGGACATTCCTGTCTTTCACTAAAGTTTTTTTTCTACTTTCTCAAGGTTCTGAAGATTCTGAAGATGAAGTAGAAGCATTAGTGGCAGCAGTGGATTCTCAGGGGAATGTGGAAGCCAGTGGCATACTCACTTCCGATGATGATGCAGAGAACTGCCCCATTTGTCTCAATGTGTTCAGGGACCAGGCTGTGGGCACGCCAGAGACCTGTGCCCACTACTTCTGCCTGGACTGCATTGTTGAATGGTCCAGGGTAAGTTGGTTTTTTTCCAAATTGGGATGCACTCCTCCCCCATATGTCTGCAGTCACTGGATCTCGCTTTCTGCAGCAGAAGCTGGAGCACAAGATGGTTGAGTCCTGACATGGCCTTTGCTGTATGCATGTTGTGCCCTTGGCTCTTGGCTCTGTTTTTGAGGTTTACTAGGTAATGAGTCTTTGTCTTGATAGGCACAAAAGGGGAGAACTCTGGGTCTCCTGGGTCCACAACACAGCCTCAATATATGAGCATCATGAAGCGGTGCTGTGTGGCATGTGTACTAAGAACTACAATTATTGGGCAGCTTTCACACTAAAACAGCATTGTCTCATAGACACAGAAGAGCAGTAGGTATAAATCAGCATTTAGTTCTGGAAGTCATCAGTGAAAAGGAAAAATATGCAGCATATTATATATCTCACATTTAACCTTTATTTTTATGTATTTTATTTTGTTTTATTATTTTTTGAGACAGGGTCTTGCTCTGTATCTCAAGGATGCTCCTACACTCACTGTGCAGCTCAGGCTAGCCTGAGACTCACAGCAGTCCTCTTGCCTTAGCCTCCTGAGTGCTAGGATTATAGGTGTGCACTACCATACCCAGCTTATGAGGTGCTGGGGAATCGAACTCAGGGCCCTGCACTTGATGCCTTAACCCTGTACTATTCTTCCAGCCCTCAGATTGAACCGTTAGCAGAACTGATTCCTTCTCAAACATGTTTTGAAAGTTCTTATTTTAAAGATTCTGGAGAGGTAGATGAGTGCAGGATGAGTGATGAGGACGCTCTACTCATTGACTCTGCCTTTCTTATCTCACCTCATCCCTCCTGTAACTGCATAGCAGTCTGTGGGCTAGAGCTGTCAGCAAGATTATCAGCTGTGCTCGATGACACCCTTCTTACTGTGTTCTATTTCCTCAGATAAATATCTCTATGGTTAGCTTATTTGAAGCATAATGTAGACATGATTCCTTCCTTTCACCTCATCATTGTGTGTACTGGGCATGGTTCTGTATGGTGTCATGTCAACATCTGCCTCTCTACTTCCTATCTCATCCTGTGGTACTTCTGTGGTTGAATCCAGCCCAGATTAGATTCAGCGTTAGGTTTTCTTTTTGCAAGCAAAGCTTTCTTTTAAATTGAAGGATGTAACAGTGTGTTTGCTTTGTATCTTCTATATGATATTTATTAAATTGATAGAAGAAAAGTAAAGGTATAAGTATTGGATAGGAGAAGGCATTTCCAGATGTTTGTCAGTGAAATTTTACAGATCACCTGTCGAGATGCTTTTAGCAAGATTGCTGGATGTAAGGCTAGCAAAGATAAAAAAAAATGGACTTAAACACCAGATGTGTAAGTCATTTAAATAATTTTGTTATAATAATTACAACTGAATGAAAAAAGGCCTCTCCTGGAAAGGAAGTGTGTTCTATAGAGGTGGCCCTAGTAACAAGAATTCCATCAAAGTCCTGACATGTCATATAGTATTTGATGGATTTTGAAGATTCTGTAGATGTAGCAAGAAACAAAATAGGAAGATAGCTCTGAAAGAGGGAAGTGTTGTCCACTGAATGTTGAGATCTGTAAAACTATCATAATTGAACTGGGATTGGTCTGGAACAGAAACTAGACCTAGGGAATGTGCACAGTTTTGAAGTAGACCTGGACACACTGGGGCACCACTAGATGGTTCTGATATTTGGGAAGTTGGGACTCTAAGCAGGGTGTCAGACTATTTCATACTACACACAGATGGATGCAGTTTGAGGTGGTAAGGAAAGCTCTGAAATTGGGAGTAATTTATGGGTGGCTCTGTCATGAGGATAGAGAAGGTCAGAGCAAAACTTTAGGAACAGAGGCAAGTGTGAGGGTACTTAGCAGCATTAGTCATCAGGAAATCCAGGCTATGCCATAGTAGGCTCCATTGCACACCCACTCAAAAGGCTAGATGGATTGCCCCTGCCTCATTTTGGAGGATACGTGCTCCAGACTTAGATCAGTAGGGCATACTGCAGTATGACTTTCAGATTATCAAACTCACTATTTCCACAGAAACACTCAGATTTGCATAGTAGATAACTGAGCCATTGGTCTGGGGCTGCCTGTTCAGTGGAAAGAAGGGCAGATCCTTGTGCAAGCAGCTCACACTCTGACTCAGCCAGTAGGAAACCCATGGACAGATGCTCTCAGGTTGCAGGGTGTGTGGGAGGGGAGTCTTGGGATAGTGGCTTCATGGGCTGTACGTTTGTCGCAGTTCACTGTACAGCTAAAATGAGCCTTGTTTATTGTGTCTAGTACGTCTAGTATGAGACAATTTGAAGTACCCTTCATGGGAACTTCCCAACCTTTCATGAGAGAAAGTATTAGCAACTTGAAGTGTGATTAGCATCCATTCTGCAGAATTAGATGCTCAGAGCGCACTAGGTCATGCCAAGAGCTGCCTTGAGAGAGTTGGTGGAAGGTTTGAAAATAAGTTCATGGAGGAAAACCCCTATATGCTGATAAACACAGGCTGCTGTAGCTAAAATGGCCACCTCCGGCTCAGTTTTCCCGTTCTGATTCATTTTTTTAGTATTCAGTACATGCCCCACATACAAATGGAAATACATCCAGCCTCTGCTTTTCTCCCTTACTTGTGTGGCAGCTCCACAAGGCAGGCATTTCTGTTTTCCTCACTGCTATGTCCCTGGCATCTTAGCATGCATCCAGTAACACAGCAGCATTCAGTAAATATGTCTCAGTGTAAAAAGTTTTGACTCTCAGTAAATTTTTTTTGTTGTGAAGGTGATTCTGCTGGATTTTGATAAATGTTTCTTTTTTACAGAATGCCAACTCCTGTCCAGTTGATCGAACAATATTTAAATGTATTTGTATTCGAGCTCAGTTTGGTGGTAAAATCTTAAAGAAGGTAGGTATAGATACTGTCCATGTGCTTCGCGCCCCAGTGTGTCCATGTCTTATGTCAAGAGCGTGCTTTTAAAAGGTAATTCGTTTTCCTGAAATGAGCAAATATTTGTCAGATGCTTTTTTGAAATGGACTAAAGGGTCCTTTGTGGTTGCGAGCATGAAGCCTGGAGACAGACATGCTTATCTGTGCTGTAGGCTCTGGGGGGCCGCAGGGTGGGGGCCAGTTGTTGAGGTTTCTGTGCCTGTGCTCCTATACTCCTCATTGCAGAGCTTTCCTCTGGCTTTCCTTATGGATTACAGCGGGTAGAGGAGGTAAGTAAGGGGTTGTTTGATACTGGAGCTAGGAGGAAGGTGTTCTCTGCCTTTGTTTCTCTGTTGAGTCTGTTTTTTGTTTTTGTGCC